>PVKP010036243.1:0-22602 GCA_004027715.1 Plecturocebus donacophilus | reverse complement strand
TCAGTATCACATTATACCTATTTTTAAAGTGACCACATAATTGGAAGTAAATCACTCCCCAGCAATTGCATAGCATTTCACAGGTTTAAATAAAATATTGGTTGTCTGCTTATTTGTTATTTTCATCCCCTATTCCTTCCTGTCTCCATTGTTAAGCACAATTATTGGCATAAAAGAGGTTTTTAATACCCATTTTTAGTCGGTATTCTAGCCTGGGCAATAAAACAAGAATCCCGTTCTCTCTCCCTCTTTCTCTTCCTCTTTCTTTCTCTCTTTCATTCTTTTTTTTCTTTCTTTCTTTTGCTGTTTCTTTCTCTCTCCTTTTCTAAAATCTCTTCCTCTTTCTTTCTCTTTCATTCTTTTTTCTTCCTTTTGCTGTTTCTTTCTTTCTCCTTTTCTCTCTTTTTCTAAAATCTCTTCCTCTTTCTTTCTCTTTTATTCTTTTTATTCTAAAAAAATAAAAATAAAAAAAAAATAAAGGTGACTGTAGATATGGGCAGAGGGATTTCTAACCCTGATAGAACATGGCCAGCTGTTCTGCTGGGGAAAGCCACATCCAGTGGTGAGATGCTGCTCAAACTGGCCCAGATCACATTCTACTGGATGAAGAATAAGCCTTCTTTCCTGGTGAAAGGGGAGAGTGAGAGAGGAGAGGAGTGTCTGCAAACACATGAGAAGCCTGCAGATCCAGATGACACTCTGTTGGTCAGAATATTAAAGATCCATGTTGTGGAAACAATGACCCTATAGCATAACAGTTTCTAAACAGATTTCACTCATGCTTCCTCTGGACCCACCAGCAGAGAAGGCTGTCACCACACCATATGTTGATGGTCTGGCAGATACTGTAACTCAGACAGATTTTAGACATTGTCGCTACCAGTTGGCGAGATCCAGATGGTCACTGTTGTGCAGAGACAGCAGTGTGTTTTCATCCAACTTTCCAGAGGGAGGCTACAAAAGTAGCTGCTGATAAGTCCTCTAATAAACTGAATGTCCATGGCTGCAGACTCAAGGTAAAATGGGGAAGATTCCAAGCACTCAAGGAAAAGGAAAAAGAGGACAGAACCACAGACTCTGGCATCTTGCCAGAACCTCTTCCAGTGCTGCCAGGAGCTCCTTCCCTCCCAGCAGCTCTGGTGCCCACTTTGGAGCTTCCATACATGGAGTGAGGCCACCTTTTCTGACTTTTCCCGACCACAAAATGCACCTACCAAGACCACAGACATAGGGATCTGACCTCCTGGACCCGCATTTGCCCAGTTATTTCTTAGTGCTGTGAGCTGAAGGAGTTCCTGTATGGTGGAAGCAGGGCCCCAGGACCATGTGATTGGCCTCAGGTCTGTGCCTCACTAATGGTCCAGTGGAAGCCACTCACGGCATGTGAACCCAGCCATCCCTGCTCCCTTGAGTTGATGAGGCAGGGGGCTGGTCCACCTGCTCCTGCCCCACACTGGCCAATATGGATGGTTCCTGTTTGAGCCTGGTAACGTCACCGACTTGGCTCTGCCAGGCATGCATAGGCGCTGAGTATTCACACACTGCCTTAAGGGGCTTGCCCTGCGTGGGGCCAAAGTCTAGTTCTGGCCCATACTACAGGAAGCTCAATCACCTGTGTGTTCATCTTAGCTGTTTCTGAGGCACCCATGGCTTACCTGGCTTCTTTTTCTCCCAGGGCTTCGGTTGGATAGGGGCTCTGTGAGTCTATGACATTTGCCATGTGAGAGAAGTTCTGTCACACAAGTGGGCAGACATGAGGATATGTGACATGGTGCTGACTGGGGCTGTGCAGATTCCAGGCATTCTCCCTCCAGCAGCCTCTGAGGTCCCAGCTTCCCAACTGATGTTGATCTCATGTGGCATAGTAGCTATCCTGGCTATTCTGGGGCTGAGAAATGTCAGTTCCAGATGCCACCGTGCAAAGGGAGTGTCTGTGGTCCTACCTCTGGGTTTTTACTGGGCGGGACAAGGTCTGGTTGTTGGAGTCCTGATGTGGTGGCAGGGTTTGGCCTATCCATTGGTCCTGGGGCTGTCCAGGGCAGATGTGGAAGGAATATGAGTTCAGCATCCCTGCTCAAAGCTGCACTGTGGAAACCCTGATCCCTGGATGTCCAAGTACCTGGAGAGTTTTGGGAGAGAATGGCAACACAGAAATCATCCAAAATCCTGTGGTCTGTACTGAGATAGGAACAGACTTGCCTAACCCTGGGCTGCTAAACCCCAAGAGAGTGCCCTGCTGTCCTGGGTTCTGTAGAAGTCACCTCATGCTGCTTGGTTATGGCCTCAGGGTGAGCTTCGAGACTTCTGGCACTGGGCTGGTGGGCCATGGATGGCCACCCCATCCCCAGTTGGAAAGAGTCTCCATGCTGAACGATGCCCTCAGAGACCTGGGTGCCGGGACACTTGCTTCAGGCCCAGGACCTTCCTAGGGATCTTTGCACGTTTGGCTGAAAGGAAAGCAAATTTGGTCCACTTCTCCCCTAAGCCCATTTGTTCCTTGTAATGCTGGGCCCCATGTACCTGGGCCCCTGGATTTTTGGGGTCTCTAGTGGCCTATCGGGTCTGACATTGACAAAACACAACAGACTGCTGAGCCAATAGTGATGGGTGTGTGTAGCCTGGGACATGGGTCCTCTCAGGGCACCTAAGGCTGCTCCTGAGATGGCCCCTCAGGGTTCAGGCTGGCTCGGGGATCCCTACCTCACACCTTCACCCCTGGGCTGCTCAGTGTGTGCTTCAGCCCTGGTCCAGAACTCAGCTGGGAGAAGCCTTACCTGTCACCTGGCCCCCTTGCCACCTAAGAAGAGGATCTGTCTCCATAGTGTGTGAGATGCTTCTCGCACTGGGACCCTCTGCCATCCCAGACAATCCACCCCATGCCATGAATTCACACACTACAGTTCCTGCTGCACCCTTTCCCTGGATTCTCTGGGTCTGAGACACTGATTCTCTCCACTCCCTGGCTCAAGGCTTGCTGTCCTGACACCCATGGAGGTGTACTCGTGAGTGAGGGGCCCCTGCTATTCTCTGATGCTGTTGGTGCTCACAGATGTGGGTGTTGGCTCCCACACATGGGACCAACCCTGCCAGTCCCCACCAGGGTTCTTCTAGGCCAGGAGGGAAAGGGTGTGGGGGAGGGACTTGGAGGAGTCTTGCCCTCATCGCATGCCCTGTCACTGAGGCAAGTCCAGCACGTGCCCTGGGGACCAGCTGGCCTGTTTTCAGAAACTTCCTTGAGAAGGAAAAGGAAAAGGAGGAAGGCCCGGGAATAGGGTTGGAGGGTCCTTGGCAATCTCCATGATTTACTGCCTCAGAGGGTGACTGAAAAGGCTGGAGTGCACATGGGGAGTGGGTCATAGTATGACCCTCTCAACTTGGGCCTGGAGGCCTGAAGGTACCTGAGCATCATGTGGTCCTCGAGAGCCCAGGCCTGAGACAGCGTGTCCTGAAGGAGTTCCCATAGGCCAAACAGGGACAGCTTCAGGAGAAGGTCTAGGGATGGGGCTGGGCATCAGGCCAGGTGAGGTCTCCTGGGAGGGGTCTCTGCATTCACCCTGTTTCTGCCCTAGGCACTTCCCACTGGGCAGTACCGGGCCCTTTTTGGACGCCACTGGGGTCCAGCTGTGCACTTGAGGCAATGGATGCAGGGAAGGCCTGGGCAGGGAAGTGCTCACCACACTCCTGCCTTTCATCTGAGTCATGTCAGGGATGGGTTGAGTTTCCAGAGGGACTCACGGTGCCATTTGCAGTCCACCAGGCCTGGCTTGGCTTGGCCTTCCCTCTGAGCCGGAGCAGAGGGTCAGCTGGACAGTGCAAGTGCTGCCCCTAGGCCAGTTGGGGTCTGTCTTCTGTGCTCTCCCTGACACCGTAGGGCACATGGAGACCAGCTTCTGTGTACTTTGAATGCTGCTTATGTCCTGGTTGTGAGCATTTGCTGGCCCTGCAGAAGGCAGATGTCCCAGACCCTCAGGATGAGCCCAAAAGTGGTCTGTGGGGACAGCAGGCACGGGAGGACCTGGCCCTTCAAGGCTGAGAGCTTGTGGAGTAAGTGGAGCCTATTAGGGCCTCAGTCTGTAGTGCCTGGGGCCCCCACTGCACAGGATGAGACACCGCTTCCCATTGAGGCTGCTTCAGACAAGGTCCTGCAGGTCCTCATGGGGGTGGATTCATCTCAGTGGGATGTGAGCCTTGGAAGAAGGGGCTCCCCAAGTTCTCTCCCAAGGTGATTCCTGGCCCAGTCTGCACAGGATGCTGGCCCTGAGCCCCAGCCCCTGCCGTGGGATGTACCCTCCCAGGCAGGGCATGGTTTCTGTGTCCTGCAGGGACGTGCTTCTGCCTCATGTGCAGAGGTAAGTAGCTGGATCCTTCTGGAGGAGACAGAACTCGGCAGTAGGGGAGCCAGGCATTGTGGGCAGCAGGGTCTCGGGCCTGAGGGTGTCTCCTGTGCATCCGTGTCCCATCAATTGAGTGCTGTGGGAAGCATATTAAGATGGCAATCTGGGTGCACAACATTTCCTCACCCTCATGGATGGAGCAGAGGTGTTCAGAGCCACTTGGACTGCCCTGAAAGCCTCCCTATTCCAGGCCCCTCCGCAGTCCTTTCCCAAGGCCAGAACTCCAGGTAGTAGGCTGGGCTGTCACCCTCTTCTCTGAGACCCCTACCTCGATGCAGAGACCTCCCCAGTCCCCTTCAGATGGGGACCCTCCATAGGCCTTACTTGATGCTGTAGCGCTCTCAAAACACACGTAGTTTCTGAAGGTGTGGCTCACGTCTAGCTCATTCTGGTGCACTTTCAGTGAGGACATCTTGTCCTGCTCCATCATTTTCTGTAGAGTAAGGCCAAGAGGAGGAACCAGCTTCATAACAGACACAAGACTCACTGAGAAAACAGCTGTCATAAAACAGAAGTTCTGCAAGAGAAGAGTACTTTTTCTGAAGAAAAATCCTCCTTGTATCCAAAGGCAGGGAGAGTCATCAGAGCCCAGTTCACCTGCAGAGCCCAGGCCAATGTCTGCCCAGGATTTGTGACTGAGCTTTTCTACCTTCTCAGGACTGACTTTCCCTCCAGCTGGATAACTGGGCTCCTGACACGGCATGACCTGTCTGTCTTGCTCTGGTCATGTGTGGTGGGGCCAGACGTAGTATTTTCCTAGGTTCCTGGCCTTCCCCTTCTTGACATCCATCAGGAGTGAACACACTGGACCCCACACTCATGGGGGGATTCCCTTGCAGACCCATTGAGACATGTATGGACAAAAGAATGCTTTTATGAGACAGGCCTCAGGGTCACAGAGACTAAGTATTCTGGAAGCCTCCAGCCTTTGGCTCCATGGTTCCTCAGGAGAGGATGAGTCTACCTAGGAGTGGGCCTTCCTTCCAATGAATAAAGAGTGGACAAATGCTGGAAAAAAAAAAAAAACAGGATCGAGAGCTAAGATGGCCAAATTGGAACAGCTCTGGAGTGCAGTTCCCAGCAAGAGCAACACAGAGGGTGAGTGATCACCACATTTCCAAATGAGTTATTACTGCCCACAGACCAGGAATTCCCAGGCTGAAAAGCACCATGAGTTCCAGCACAGTTGTTTCAGCCAGCACAGTGGGTCTCCACACAAAAACTCACAAACCTGGGCAGACATTTCAACTGGCACCTGGAATGCCTGGGAGACAGAGCCACCCATTCAACTGAAAAAAGGGGGGCTGAAACAGGGAGCCAGGCTATCTGGCTGGGCAGTTCCCACCCCCAAAAAGACCAGCATAATCCCATATTTCTTGGAGGCTTTGTTCTTTTCACTCTTTTTTCTCTAATCTTACCTTTTCATTTTATTTCATTGAGTTGATCTTCAATCTCCAATATCCTTTCTTCTGCTTTGTTGATTCGGCTATTGAAACTTGTGTATGCTTCACGAAGTTCTCGTGTTGTGTTTTTCAGCTCCAATAAGTCATTTATATTCTTCTCTAAGCTGGTTATTACAGTTAGCATTTTGTCTAACCCTTTTTCCACATTCTTAGTTTCTTTGCATTGGGTTAGAACATGCTCTTTTAGCTCAGAGAAGTTTGTTATTACCCATCTTCTGAAGCCTGTTTCTGTCAGTTCATCAGACTGATTCTCCATCCAGCTTTCTTCCCTTGCTGGTGAGGAGTTGTGATCCCTTGGAGGAGGAGAGCTGTTCTGGTTTTGAGTGTTTTCATCAGTTTTGCGCAGGTTTCTTCCCATCTTTGTGGATTTATCTACCTGTGGTCTTTGTAGTTGGTAACTTTCAGATGGGTTCTCTGAGTGGACATCCTTTTTGTTGATTATGGTGCTATTTATTTCTGCTTTTTAGTTTTCCTTCTAACAGTCAGGCCCCTCTGCTGTAGGACTGCTGGAGGTCCACTCCAAACCCTGCTTGCCTGGGGATCACCTGCAGCGGCTGCAGAACAGTAAGGGTTTCTGCCAGTTTCTTCTTCTGTTATCTTCATCCCAGATGGATACCCACCAGATGTCAGCCTGAGCTCTCCTTTATGAGGTGTCTCTTTGGTTATATGGGGGTCAGGGAGCTGCTTGAGGAGACAGTCTGTCCCTTATAGGAGCTCAAGTGCTGAGCTGTGACCTCTGTTGTTCTGTTCAGAGCTGCTGGGCAGGTATGTTTAAGTCTGCTGCAGCGGAACTCATAACTGCCTTTTTTTCCCAGATGCTCTGTCCTGGGAAGTGGGCCTTTATTTATAAGTTCCCCATGTGCTGCTGCCTTTTTTCAGAGATGCCCTGCCCAGCAAGGAGGTAGCCTAGTCACAGTCCGCCAGCAGAGGTGTGCTGAGCTGCCATGGGCTCTGCCCAGCTGCTGTGTGAACTTCCTTGAGGTTTTGTTTATAGAGGCATGGTTAGAACTGCCTCAGTAATGGCAGTCTTCCTCAGTAATGGCAGACTGCCTCTGTAATGTTGGACTGCCTTGGTAACAGTAGACTGCCTCGGTAATGGCAGACTGCCTCGTGTTATGGCAGACGCCCTTCCCCCCACAGAGCTGGACTGTCCCAGGTCCAGCTGTGCTTGCTGTGAAACTCTCGATCCAGAGCATTTCAGGTTGCTGGTCTTTGTGAGCATGGGACCTGCTGAGCCAGATCTCCTGGCTCCATGCTTCAGCCCCCTTTTTTTCAGCTGAATGGGCAGCTCTGTCTCCCAGGCATTCCAGGCGCCAGTTGAAACAGCCGCCAAGATTTGTGTGAGTTTTTGCATGGAGAGGAAAAATACAGCCCACAGCTGTGCTGGAAACTCGTGGTGTTTTTCAGCCCAGGAAACTCCTGGTCTATGGGCAGTAACAACTCCTTTGGAAATGCAGTGATCATTCACCCTCTGCATTGTTCTCGCTGGGAGCTGCACTCCAGAGCTACTCTTATTTGGTCATCTTGGATCCGCCGCCCTGGGTAAAAGTTTCATCCATCTTTTTAATGACTATTTTAGTCTTTAAAGGAATTAATTTCTCTGGAGGCAATTTCTTAGAATTATGACAAAATTAAATTGAATTATGCAATTCAAAAAATTACAATGTTAAATTTACATGTCTCTGGGCTGGGTTTGATAGTTCACACTTATTTTTCTTTTGTTTTGTTTTGATGGTTCATGCTGGTAATCCCAGTCCCATGGGAGGTCAAGGAGGGAGGATCACTTGCACCCATGAGCTCAAGGCTATGGTGAGGTAGCAACACACCACTGCAGTCCAGCCTGGGTGACAAAGCCAGACACTGTCTCAAAAACAAACAAAGAAAATCTTAAATTAATTGAGGTGTGTCCTTAAAAAATTGCATGCCCTTTGAGGGAAGAGTCCATTGAGCATCCTTTTGCCTCCCCATAACTTCTAACACCTAAATTTATAATGATGGATCAATTATCCAAAAGAAAGTATATAGAGCAAAACCAAGGAATACATGAAAACTGACAGAGAGGAGCGAGGACAACAAAATCAAGGAATATAAATCCAGAAAGAGAACTGAAGTATTGTGGTATCCCCAAAATAGACACATGGCCAATTGGAACAAAATAGAGAGCCCAGAAGTAAATCCATGCACTTTCTGTCAACTGGTTGTTGACAGAGGTGCCAAGAACATACAGTGAGAGAAGGGCATCCTTCAATAAATGGTATTAGGAGTATGGTATATCCACATAGAGGAATGAAATTCCATCCTCATCTCTCACCATATACAAGTCAACTTAAAATAAATTAACATCTTATAATGTAAGACCCAAATACCTGAAACTACTAGAAGAACACATAGGGAGAAAGCTCCATGAGATTGGTCTGGGCAATGATTTTTTGGATACAATCCTCAGAGCACAGGGAACAAAAGCAAAAGTAAACAAATGAGATTATCTCAAACTCAGAACCTTCTGCACAGCAAAAGAAACAACAGTGTACCTGATTCCACAGAATACAAACTACAATCAGAGATTACTACAAACAACTCTATGCACATAAACCAGTAAACTTGGAAGAAATGGATAAATTCCTGGACACTTGTACACTCCCAAGCCTAAACCAGGAAGAAGTTGAACCTTGAATAGACCAATAACAAGGGCTGAAGTTGAGGCAGCAATTAATAGCCTACCAACCAAAAAAAGCCCAGGTCTAGATAGGTTCACAGCCGAATTCTACCAGACATACAAAGAAGAACTGGTACCATTCCTTCTGAAACTATTCCAAACAATACAAAAAGAGGGAATACTTCCCAAATCGTTTTATGAGACCAACATCATCCTGAAACCAAAACCTGGCAGATACTCAACAAGAAAAGAAAACTTCAGGCCAATATCCATGATGAACATAGATGCAAAAATTTTCAATAACATGCTGGCAAACCAATTGCAACAGCACATCAAAATGCTTATCCTTCACGATCAAGTAGGCTTCATCCCAGGGATGCAAGGCTGGTTCAACATACGCAAGTCTATAAACGTAATCCACCACATAAACAGAACCAAAGACAAAAACCACATGATTATCTCAACTGATGCAGAGAAGGCCTTCGACAAAATTCAACAGTCCTTTATGCTAAAAACTCTCAATAAACTAGGTATCCAAGAAACATATCTCAAAACAATAAAAGCTATTTATGACAAACCTACAGCCAATATCATACTGAATGGGCAAAAACTGGAAGCAATCCCTTTGAAGAGCTGTAATCCCTGAAAGTCTCAGACACAAGTGGAATCCACATTCACTTGCCAGCTTTTTCCTGCACACCTCCATCTGGCATTCATGAAGAAGACTGGAGGAATCCATGGAGGCCTGGGGGCATCCTCGGTGGCAAGAAACCCTGATTGCTTCCAAATCTTGTTCCCTTTAAAAAAAATAACTTTTATTATGTATATTAGAGGTTTACAACATTATGCTACGGGATACATAAAGATAGTAACAGGGCTACTGCAGTGAAGCAAATTAACCTATTATATCATCTCACAGTGACTTCTGTGTGACAAGAAGAGCTAAAATCTACTTATTTAACCAAAGTGCCTAATATAATACATTAACAACAATCGTCATGTTGAACCTTAGATCTCTAGACTTGTTCATCCTACATATCTGCTACTTTGTATCCCTGGACGTTCCTCTCCCCATTTCCTCCCCAATCTTCCCCTGTCTCTGATAACCACCAATTTATTCTCTATCTCCCTGTATTCTACCTTTTTTTTCTCGCTCTCATTCTCTTGCTTCTTTTCTTTCTTCCTTCCTTTCGTTCTTTCTCTTTTCTCTCTCTCTCTCTCTCATTCTCTTCCCCCCACCAAGCTTTTCTTCTGATTCCACACATCAGTGGGATCATGCAATATTTTTCTTTCTGTATCTAGCTTATTTCACTTGGCAGAATGTCCTCCACATCCATCCATATTGTGGAAAATGGCCGGATCTCATCCCTATTTACTCCTGAATAACATTCTATTGTATAAATACACCACCAAAACCTTCTCTTACAGAAGCAATGTCACCAGTCTTTGGAAGAGGGACAGAAAATTCTCTCAATATAAGTCCCTAGTGAAAGTCTAAGGAGGAATAGAAGGAAAGATGTTTGACTCTGGAGACAGGGCAGGCAGGAAACCCAGTTCACCCCACTAACCCACACTGATATAAAACAGAGGTCTGCTGTTCTGGGGGAAGGAATGGAAAACTCCCACACAAGTTCCCCCAGTGAAACAGGGAAGAATTTGGCCAACACAAAGGGAGACTGATAGGAATGCTGAGAAAGTCCTGCCCCTGAGGGTTAAGCATAAAGGACTTGCCTAAGACAGGTTGAGCAGGACAACTGAGAAGCCCCCTGACTCCACCAAGAGCAGCTGCAGTCACTCCCTGGGAGAGAGTCTCTTGTGGCCCAGCTGTGTATGCCATGCTGCATGCCACATCAGGAGTAGGATTATAAGGGGTGGAAGGTATCCGAGTAACCAACGGCAAATTCATGCTGACATGCGGCAACCTCAATTCTTGCTTCCTCAAAAGAAAGAGTTCTACCAAGGAGCATAAGGCAGAAGGAGAGCCAACAGAGGCAAGTCTCAGAGCAGGAGCAAAAGCTTATTTAAAAGTTTTAGAGCAGTAAGAAAGGAAACAAAACAAAGGAAGGAAAGAACACTTGGAAGAGGGCCAAGTGGGCAACTCGAGAGGCCAATGCGTGGCACGACCACTTGGAGTTTTCTACATTGGCATACTTCTGGAATCTGGCGTTACTTCTCCCCACCCCTGAGACTTTATTGAAAAGCTGCTGATCAGTTTCAGGTGTTTTCTATATATTGGGAGACTGCCTTTCCCTGGTGCCGGCTGTGACCAATTATTGTTTTAGAGAAACAATTAACAGCTGCCTGATCATCACCTGATGGTTGCCCAACATTCTTCGTGTGTGTGTTGGGGAGAGAACACAACTGAAGCCCAGCCCAGCTGCTGACATGATTGGCTCAAATACCAATGTTAATGCCCAGAAGAGAAGGAAAAAAGAGACATGTTACATACAGAAAGAAAAAAAAAAAAAAACGCTTAAAAAGGGCAGTAGACTTCTTATCAGAAGCTATACAACCCAGGATTCGCTAATCAATTCTAGCATTTTCCAAGACATAAGAGTAAAACTAAAACTCTAAACAACCAAGCAAACAAGCAAAAAGCTGATGTTATTCCTGGCCAACAGATCAGCCCTACAAATTTGTTAAAGGAAGTTCTTCAAGCAGAGGGAAAATTATATCAGAAGGAAATCTGGAACCACAAAAAGGAGTGAATAGAACAGGAAGTGATAAAATTGTGGCTAAATCAAAATGCTTTTATGTTTAATCTCTTTAAAAGGTCATAGGCAGCTTATAGCACAAATAGTAACAATGTACTACGAGGTTTTTAACATGTATAGAATTAAAATGTAAGACAATGAGAGTATAAAGAACAGAAGGAAGGAAGGGGAAATAAGGTATTGTAATGTTATTTGAAGGCTTACTCTGACTTAAAGATCGATATATATATATATATATATATATATAAATCCTTAGAGCAATTCCTAGCAAACAAAGGTATGTAACTAATAAGCAAACCGTGGAGATGAAAATGGTATAGAACAAAATGTTAAACTAGTATAAAGGAAGGGAAGAAACAGGGAAAACAATAAAAAGCAGCTGTGATAAATAAAAATATATAGCAAGTTGGAAGATTTAAGTTAAACTGTTTCCACATTAATTTGCTGACACTTGTCTGTTAAAGGTCAGAGTCTGGCCAGGCATGGTGGCTCATCCTTCTCTTATCAGCCCTCTGATCCCAGCACTTTGGGAGGCCAAGGTTGGGGGATTCCTTGAGGCCAGGAGTTCAAAACCATCCAGGACAACATAGTGAGACCTTGTCTCTACAAATATAAAAAATACTAGGCAGGTGTGGTGATGTAGACCTCTAGTTCCAATTCCTCTGGGGACTAAGGTGGGAGGATCACTTGAGCCCAGGAGGTCAAGGCTGCAGTGAGCTATGATCACACCACTGCACTCCTGTCTGGGTGACAGAATGAGACCCTGTTTTAAATGTAAAAAGTTAGAGATTGTAAGCCTGGATGAAAACAACAAGAACGAATTATATGCTGTTAAAAAGAACCACAGTTTAAAAATAAATGACTTAAAGGATGGTAAAACTAAGTTAAATGTAAAAGGTTAAATGATATACCATGCAAATATGAATCACATAGAACCTGGAGGTGTTCAATTAATACCTCACAATGCACAATATATAGTGGAGATTATTACAAGGGACAAAGTGGAACATTACATAAGAATCATAGAGAGGTGCATCGATTCAGTCAACAAAAACACCATGAGAATGCATGCACCTTTAAAATACGAAAGGGGAAATCCCGTACATGAGGAAGAAGAAATAAACATGTCTGTACTTATAGTAGAAGACTTCAACGTCCCTCCCAGCAATTGGTAGAAAAAGTGTACAACAAAATCAGGATATATATATGCAGAAGGCTTGAACAACTGTATCAACCAACTTGGCCTAATTGATATTTACAGAACAATAGCAGAATATACATTCTTCACAAGTGCACATGGAATATTCACCAAGATAGTCCATATCATGGGGCAAAAAACAAATCACAATAAATTCAAAAGGAATGAAATATTACAAAACATGTTTTGTGACCACAAAAGAATTGAAATAGAAATCAGTTGTAAAAGATATCTGGAATCTCTGAAATACTGGAAATTAAACAACACTTTTAATTAATGCAGGGATGAGAGCAAAAATTGTAGAGAAAATTTTTAAATGAAAACACAACATATCAAAGAATGCAAGATCATACACTAAAGCAGCGCACAGAGGAAAATGTATAGCATTCAATATTTATGTTAGAAAGGAAGAAATGTCTCAAATCAATTACCTAAGCTTCCACATTAAGAAACTAGAAAAATAGTTGATCAAGTGTGGTGGCTCATGCCTGTAATCCCAGTACTTGAGGAGGCCAAGGTGGGAAGATCACAGGAGGCCAGAAATTTAAGATCAGACTGGCAACGTGGCAAAACCCTATCTCTACTAAAAGTACAAAAATTAGCTGTGCATGGTGGCTGAGGCAGGAAAATCGCTTGAACCCAGGAGATGGAGGTCCTCACGTGGCGGGCACCTCTGCAGGGCGCTATATACACCTTGGGGCTGTGGTCACCAGCCCGGAATGTTGCCGCTTTCCAGGCCCCTTCCTTACCGCCCATGCCATCTCAGCCCTGATCCCCCTTGAGGAGTCTGGAAACTGTCCTCTGTTGAGGGTTCTAGCGTTTCTGGAACTCGGATACCACCAACAGCGCCCCAGCATCGCCCAGTCTTCACCTAACCCCTGCCCCCAACTCGGAGGCCGTCCTTCCTTCATTCTGGCTTAGACAAGACAAAAAGTCAAATAGCCAGGAGCCGCATGAAATGGACGACGACCTCAAAGCCTTTCTCCCTCAGAGTCACCAACCACGCTGCCCGAGCCTCCTCCAGAAGCCCGCCATCTGCTCGTCACTCTCACTCATACTACAACTTCCAGTTTGATCGGCCTGTGGACCTACCAGCTGCGTCTCAGTAGGGGAAGAAGAATCCAGACCTCAGGGACCGGAACTGCAGGCTCACAGCTCTGCACCATTCACCACGTGGGCGAAAGGGCAGATGGGAAGATGCCCAGTGAACTTGCACCGTAGGAGCATGCGCAGTGACGTCCCCTCTTGCCTTAAGGGCTGCACTGCCCATCCTTGACCCGCACAGCTGTGTCCTCTGCCCCTTCCAAGGTCCCCACTGAGGACTTTGGAATACATCCTCTCTGTATGGTTTTTTATGCCTCTGAGACTGAATACCTTAAATAATGTTACCCTTCAACTCATTCCATGTTCCTCTGACTCTCCTCCCCGCTATGGCCCTCCTTCCTCCCCTGCCTGGGACCCCACAACAGCAAGGCCATGGCAGTGTGACTGCCTTTTACTAGCAGGTTGACGACCTCCATGAGGCCATGGACCAAGTAGCCCAACCCACGGGAAGCTCATCCACTTTCCCTCACAGTCACTGACACTTCAACTTCTGGGAGGACTGATCTGTGGACCTACCTGCTGTGTCATAGTTGGTAAGAAAGAAGTCATGACGTTTCCTTCCGCAGCTCTGCAGGGACAGAAGACAGACAGCAGGTGCATGTGCAGCAGGAACTTGCATAGCAAGGGGTATGCCCATTGAGTCTGGACCTTGCAGGGCGGACCATGATTTTCCTGCTGTTCTCAGACCCACATCCACAGGGTGTTTGTACTGGAAAGAAAGGGACTCAAGAGAGCTTTTGTTTTTCTTTGCCCAAACAATCTCGTGCATTGAGAAACGTTGGGAACACAAGGTCTCATGTCACCCTTAATGGAGGTTGTTTCTCAGAAAGGCCTGTTGTGAGAGAAATAAACTATTTTATATGTTTAATTATAAATGCTTTTTCAGACAGGGTGTCACTTTCTCACCCAGGCAGGATGGCAGTGGCATGACCATAATTCACTGAAGTCTGGATTTCCTGGCTCAAACAATCCTCACGCTACAGCCTCTCAATGGGTGGTACTACAGGTGTGAACACCACACGGGGGCAATTAATTTATTTTTTAGAGCCTGGTCTCACTGTGTTGCCATGCTGGTCTCCAATTCCTGGGCTCAAGTGATCCTCCCACCTTGGCCAATTTTTATACTTGCTTTGATTAATCACTTTTTTCTCTTGGTCTCAGTTTTCTGCCATGATTCTAATAAATGTAATGCATTAAACTCTTCTGCAGACTGAATATATTCACACGTGCTTAATTATTTTAGGTTGTATTATTGCACATTTAAATCTCTGGATCGGTAACTGATCTTCCTGAATAAACCTGTAGGTCAGTCAGACTGTGTATTATGGTTCAGAAAAATCCATAGATGTTGATGATAGAATCTAGGCTCAGTTTACTATGACATGATGCAAAGCAGTGGTGACTATGTGCATCACATACTGTACTCCCCAAATAGCAGCCAAGTAGCCTGTTCACAAGAAAAGGCTGACATTCTTTGCATAATGCTATAAGGGAAACCACTACCTTGGCAGAGGCACTAGTATGTCAGACGTCAAAGGGATTTAAGTATATTTATTCTGATTTGGAAATTTGGTGTAAAGTGAGTCTTTTAAAGTGGGGGACTGTTTTGATTAGAGTTACGTAGGGATCATCATGATTTAGGATTGGTGGAGCCAAGAAGACAAAGACTTTTAGGCAACGGTTCAATGAGTTTTGGGATTGAAAAATGTCATTTGACACTTTTTACTGAAGAGTTGATGGATTTCTCAGGCAGTTGCTGAAATGAACAGTAAAGTTCTTTTCAACCTTAACTTTTATTTTCCTGGGCAAGAGATTCCTGTATTAGTAAACTTATGTTGATGAAGCCAGTGGTGTATCAACTCTCCTTAATGTAGACAGGAAGCTGTGCACATGATTCCTCTTCTTATTATTTCTGTATTACTTGGCAGTTTAATGTGGGAAATCATATATGGAAGCAAAGGATATGAAGGGGGCCCTGATCAGAATGTAGACTTTCATAAATAAATTGGGACATGTTGTTGAACTGACTCCTATATATTCCATCCAGCTGGTCCTCTTTTAGAGAAATATCTTGAGTTGAAAAAGAAAGGTTGTTCAATATCTCTCTGGCTTTCTCTCAAAACAACTTGAGTAGGAATTGTGGTGTTTCAAAGTTTTTTTGTTTTTTTTATTATTATTATTTTTGAGATCAAGTCTCGCTCTGTCGCCAGGCTGGAGTGCAGTGGTGCGATCTTGACTCAGTGCAACCTCACCCTCCTGGGTTCAAGTGATTCTTCTGCCTCAGCCTCCCAAGTAGCTGGGACTACAGGAACACACTACCATGCCAAGCTAATTTTTGTATTTTTTAGTAGAGATGGAGTTTCACCATGTTGGCCAATATGTTCTCAATCTCTTGACCTCATGATTCACCCACATCAGCCTCCCAAAGTGCTGGGATTACAGGCGTGAGCCACCATGCCCAGCCTCGAAGTTTTTTTAAAGGAATGAGAGCGGTCATAATCATGATCTTAATATACCTTTTATCTTTTTATTCTTTCTTGGCAAAGACACTATCATTATCCAATTTTACTTTCTTTTGTTTCTTATTAACTACAATTTTTAATATAGTGCAATCAGAAGTGTTCAAAGAATGGGAGATAGTGGTTTCTGTACTGAGACTCCATGAGCAACTAATTAGCAAATGGTCTATGTCATACCATCAGATGGCTGGATGGTAGTGTTGCACACTGTATTAGTTAGGGATCTGTAGAAGACAGAACTAATGTGATAGATGTATGCATGAAGCAGAATTTATTAAGGAGTATTGACTCACAATCGCAAGGTGAAGTCCCACAATAGGCTATCCACAGGCTGAGAAGCAAGGAAGGCAGTCCGAGTTCCCAAACCTCAAAAATACTGAAGCTAACATTGCAGCCTTTAGTCTGTGGCTGAAGGCCCGAGAGCCCCTGACACATCACTGGTGTAAGTTCAATAATCCGAAAGCTGTTGAACTTGGAGTCTGATGTTCCAGGGCAGAAGGCATCCAGCACGGGGGAATGTTGGAAGCCAGAAGACTCAGCAAGTCTAGTTTTCCATGTTCTTCTGCCAGGTTTATTCTAGCCACCCTGGGAACTGATTAGATGGTGCCAACCCACAATGAGGGTGGCTCTACCTCGCCCAGTCCACTGACTCAAATGTTAATCTTCTTTGGCAACACCCTCTCAGACATACCCAGGAACCTTTGCATCCTTCAATCCAATCGAGTTGATACTTAATATTAACCATCACATGCAGACCTGGACTTCAACGATTCCTGAGTGGCTCTCACTCCAGCTTCAAAGGGCAGGTTTGAATTTCATGCCAAATTTAAACTTCCTGCTGCCATTCCTGTGGAATATAACTCCAGTCCTACTGGATGAGTTCAAAGGATCATAATTGCATTGGGATTGGGAAAGTTGTGAAGGAGCCCTTGTGAGAAACAGGACACAGGAGAAAGTATGAAAGACACTGGAGAGACAAGAAGAGTTGCCTGATACATGACCCTAGCAACTCTCTAGCGGCTAAGGGAGGAATCGGAGCTGGGACCAACACAGCCACTCTACCTGTGGGAGTGCTCAATTTCCCACATGACCAGAGCTTCCCATCCTCTATGCACAGGAATCTGACAAAACTGAGATTTCCACAGGATGGTAAGTGGCTGGGACAAAGTCTACAGATTCTGAGCCGCTGGCAAGTTTCAGGGTACCAGAGTAAACCTTCTCACCTGAGCTCATATTGCTTGGTGGTTGAGGTCAAATTGCTTACTACCTACCACTTTCAGTGCAACTCTCCTAGTTGCCTCATAAAATGGGAGCACAGTAAGGGAATGGAGGTCTCCCTGTGAATGGATGCAATGCATAACATTCACCTATGCTGCAGCCCAAGCAAAGCCTGAACATGATATCAAGATAACAAGAGATCACATGAACTTTCTGTCCCTTTTACCTGTGAGTTCCTGTCTGTCCAAGTACGATTTCACCTGTGCAAAACAAACACTGATATCTGCAGATGAAACACACTTTTCATCAGTAATTGTATATTTTAGTACAATTTATTTATTATATTTTGTACTAGCCTTTGTGGCCCATATCAAAGATGATATTTTTGTCAAAAAACACTGAATGTCTAAGGTGGTGGGCAAAACTGGGTTCTCAACTGTATTTGCATATATTCTATAGCAACATTTACCAACAATTGAGGATGTTCTCTGAAAAGGCTTTGATTATTTCTAAATTGGATTTTAATCCATAGTGGGTCATAATATTAGCATTGTCAGCCACAAACAGCATTTTAAAGAATGGAGATAAAATAAATTACTAAATAGCATTCAGTGCATATAGAATATACAAACACACTGCATATAGAATATACAAACACCCATGCACATACATATATTTATTTGCCTAGTCGACTACATACAAACTGTGTATTTCTCAAACACTATCATAAAAGAGTTTGGACGTCACCACCTTAGGGATTATCAGAAAAAAAATGTTTACAGGGCATTTCTCTAGCCATCTGTGGAGATTATGGATTAAGACTTGCTCAGAATAAGTTCACTGTTGTCTGTAGCTTTCTACATAATGCTTGAAATAGCACTCAGTGATGTTTAAATTGGTCAGTTTTTCTGTGGGTATTTGACCCTCAGCAAATTCATTTGTGAACTGATGAGTTAGTGAGAAGGAAGACTGATTAGCTGCAGGGTGTATTCATGTGTGTGCTTCTGTACTCGTCTGATGGTACTTTGATATGTTCCCTTTTATTTCTACTTTTATTATTGACTGTATCTTATGGTCCCTATTTGTAATTCACCAGCATTGAGTGACACTGACATCTGTGGTAAACAGTGTTGATCCACTTTACATAAATGTTTAAAATATTTTCAAGAATGAATATTTTTTCTTATCAACTTTCCTTAAGTACTTCAAGGAGTCTAATGCAATTCAGTATTAGTAGTTGATGTTAGATCACACTGGGCTATAATCCTGCTAAATTCCTAATCATACTAACTTTGTTATGCCTCAGCTTTTATGTCGACATAATGCTTAGATAAATGACACAATGACCAAGACATAGAAAGAAGGATTCTGAGATATTGACATTTTTTATTTCCAAATTTTACGTTAAGTTCAAGGGTACATATACAGGATGTGCAAGTTTGTTACATAGGTAAATGTGTGCCACGGTGATTTATTGCACAGATCATCACATCACCCAGGTATTAAATCCAGCATCCACAAGCTGCTCTTCATGATCTTCTCTCTCGTCCCACCCCCGCACTCCAGTAGGCTCCAGTGTGTGATGCTTCTCCCATGTGTCCATGTGTTTTCTCATTTAGCTCCCACTTATAAGTGAGAACATCCGGTATTTGGTTTTCTGTTCCTGCGTTAGTTTGCTAAGTATAATGGCCGCTGCCACCATCCATGTCCCTGCCAAGGACATGATCTCACTCTTTTATGGCTGCATAGTATTCCATGGTATATATGCACCCCATTTTCTTGATCCAGTTTATCACTGATGGGATGGGCATATCAGATATCACAAAGACACGTGGTACTTGCTATGGGAAATACTGCACTGTGGTGGGGCGGGCAGACAGACAAACAGAAGAGCAGTTGAAGTGCAGAGGAGAAACACAGGGAGGGGAACCAGAGGAATAAAAAGCAATTAATGTAGTGGCCATGAGGCAGGAGCTAACAACACAACTTTTTTATTTAATTTTATTTTTTATTGCATTTTAGGTTTTGGGGTACATGTGAAGAACATGCAATATTGTTGCATAGGTGCGCACGTGGCAATGTGATTTGCTGCCTTCCTCCCCTTCACCTATATCTGGCATTTCTCCCCATGCTATCTCTCCCCAACTCCACACCCCCCACTGTCCCTCCCCTATTTCCCCCCGACAGACCCCAGTGTGTAGTGCTCCCCTCCCTGTGTCCATGTGTTCTCATTGTTCAACACCCGCCTATGAGTGAGAACATGCGGTGTTTGATTTTGACAACACAACTTTTTTAAAAGAGAATCTTTATACATTGCCTTTGCCCCTTTTCTGAAAATCAGCTTATTATGTTTGTGAGTCTGTTGCTGGATTCTATTTTGATCTGTTGATTTTTCCCCAATAGCACACTGTCATGAACACTGGAGAAGTAACACAACTGCCCTATGGGGCTGGATGATTAAAAATCATTATCAATAGCTTCATACAATGCTCCTAACACTAGGTAGCGCCCTCACCTCAGCTGAGGATCCCGCCTCCCACCCTCTCATGGGCTTTGCTCCTGCATGATCACTCTCTCCTGAACCATCGACAGCTCCCTCTATGTGAGATCAATCCCCAACCCAAGGGGGATCTCACCTTCTTGCAATTCACTGATAACATAATCAATAAATAAATAAAATAGAGTTAATGTGAATCTTGACATCGTGTAGGCTGAATTCTCCAAAGTTTTGGATATTCTGGTTCAATTTCCTTTGTAGATAATATTGAAAATGGACAGTAATGAAGTGTGTTGCATAAGTTCATGCTGTTTTCCTCTGCCAGACAGCTGATAAATGTGTTAGTAGCTACAGAAGGACATGGGGGAAGGTGAGTTTTCCCTTAGTTTGAGAAATAATCCAATGTAGACAGAGCAATTGACGGTTCAGGAGAGAGGAGTGATCATTGTAGGAGCGACGCAGGTAACAAGTTGGGAGGCATGGTATACTGACCCGAGTGAGGGGGCTGGCTTGAGATAGGAGTATTGTATGCAGAAGGGCAGCAGAGAGTGTCTGTGAATCACTGAAGGTGAGGGTGGCCTTGGGGGTCCCTGGCATAGTGGCAGCAACAGTATGATTCACCAGCAAGACCCTGACTCACTAAAATATGGTGAAAGCTTTCTTTGAATAAAGGAAGAGTCAAGGGGTAGAGATGATGAAGTTGTCACTCCTGGGAGACTATGGATTTCCCCATAGTATGAGGCAATAGCCGAGCTGTTGTCTATTATAAAAAAATACATGTACTCACAGCACTTAACAACAATCCCTCCAACTGCAAGAGAACTGGCTCACTAGATCCCTCAACCGCTGTTCTGCACAGGATAATGTATGGGGGAAAAGTGCAGCCTGGGGCTGACTTTAATTTTTGTTTTCTCCTGCAGACAGGTAGAGACAGGACACAATTGTTGCCAATGAACTTTCAGTAGGCCAAAAATCCTGATTGTTTTCATTGCTGTTTACTCCAAGTGAGAGGGAAAAAATCAGTTTCCTGGACTGGAGCAAAGCCTTAGATAAAGGAAAAAAGTGAGAAAAAGGGCCACATGCAGGGGCTCACACCTGTAATCCTGTATTTTGGGAGGCTGACAGAGGAGAATCACTTGAAGCCAGGAGTTCAAGACCAGCCTGGGCAACATAGTGAGACCGCTGCTCTACACAATTTTTAAAATTAGCTGGGCATTGTGGCACGTGTCTGTAGTCCCATCTACTCAGGAAAGTAAGGCAGGAGGATTGCTTGCACCTAGGAGTCCTAGGTTGTGGTGAGCTATAAGTCCTCCAGTGTACTCCAGCCTGGGAAAAGGAGAGAAACTCTGTCTCAAAAAAGGGGTGGGGTATGTGAAGACACATTCCAGCCTTGTCTACAGCTGGGCTGCCACTGCAGCATCCCTATCCCAACATTCGAGGCAGGATCTCTTTTGGCCATGGTACTTGTAAGTCTGTGAATGTTGAATGTAGTGCGAGAGGTTTGATGGAAATTACAATGAGATTTTTTTTTTAAACGGATACAGTTTGTTTATTTGGTTGGTTGTTTTTGAGATGGAGTTTTGCTCTGTCTCCCAGGACAGAGTGCAATGACGCTATCTCAGCACACTGCAACCTCCACCTCCCAGGTTCAAGCGATTCTCCTGCCTCAGCCTTCCGAGTAGATTGGATTACAGGCACATGCCACCATGCCTGGCTATTTTTTGTATTTTTAGTAGAGATGAGGTTTCACCATGTTAGCCAGACTGGTCTCAAACTCCTGACCTCAGGTGATCAACCTGCCTCGGCCTCCCAAAGTGCTGGGATTACAGGCGTGAGCCACCATGCCCAGCCAAAAATGGGTACAGTTGTAAAATGGCTTTGCATTTTGTGGCTATTAGATCTGAATGTGTGATATTAATGGAAAAGGTCCAGCAGTTTGAGTACTTAAGGCAGTTGCCACAAGCAAGTAATTCATCTTTTCTACGATTCTCACAGGATAACTGATAGAGTCAAAAGAAATGGATGTTATGTAAACTGATTTTTAAAATTGTTTCCAAATTCAGGATTTCATCCTGTCCATTTCATAAATATAATGAATCTTTCAACTAAATTTATATTATAATGCATTTCTCAGAAGATGTTTTGACCCTTCTGCTTACAACCCTTCCAAAAAAAAAAAAGGACAAAATAGGATAATTAAAGAGATAAAAACTTTTCATCACAGAATACTAAATGCTGATTTTTTAATAATGCAGAAAACAGAAAACCTGGCACATGAGGAGAGGCAAGGGAAGGAAGAAAGACATCGGTTGTCACTGTTTTTCAAAACTGTTCTTGGAAACTGCACTTTTCCTCGATAAATACTTCCCATTCAGGCTTTCCAAGACACTGTGAGCCAATGGTAAAACCACACTCAGGGGTGGGCCAGTGATTACCTTATAGGTATTCAAGGAAGATTCTAGGATTACCTTACAGGTATTTAGGACTGGCACATTTATACCAGTCGAGAGGTATAAATGTGGAATAACACAACCTTAAAAAAGCATACAGGTGTGAATTAATTGAGTCTACAGCATGTATAAAAAGCATGCATAAATACTGGCAGAGATGAAAGGATCACTTGAGGCCGTGTGTTTGAAAGCAGCCTGAGCAACACATTGACACCTTGCATCTAAAAATATATATATATTAAATACACTAGGTGGGTGTTGTGGTGGTCACCTGCCCTATCAGCTACACGGGAGGTTGCAGTGTGAGGAGGATTACTTGAGCCCAAGACATGGAGGCTGCAGTGAAGCAGCGTCATGCCACTGCCCTCCACCCTGGGCAACGGAAAAAC
>PVKP010036242.1:0-22619 GCA_004027715.1 Plecturocebus donacophilus | reverse complement strand
CCACTCTCTTCTGGCTTGTAGGGTTTCTGCTGAGAGATCTGCTGTGAGTCTGATGGGCTTCCCTTTGTGGATAACCCAAACCTTCTCTCTGGCAGGGCCCACATTTCTATATGGTATCAGAGGGTGGAGCTGAATGAGTCCTCCTCTTCTCTCTCCCCTCTTCACTCTCTCTCCCCAATTTTTTATTTTTATTTTTATTTTTGGAAATGGAGTCTTACTCTGTTGCGCAGGCTAGAGTGCAGTGGTGTGGTCTTGGCTCATTGCAACCTCTGCTTCCCAGGATCAAGTGATTCTCCTGCCTCAGCCTCCTCAGTAGCTGGGATTACAGTTGCATACCACCATGTGCATTTTGTATTTTTAGTAGAGATGTGGTTTCGCTATGTTGTCCAGGCTGGTCTTGAACTCCTCACTTCAGGTAATCTGCCCACCTCGACCTCCCAAAGTGCTGGGATGAACCACCACACTTGGCTTTTTTTTTTGGAGACGGGGTCTTGCTCTGTCACCCAGGCTGGAGTGCCGTGAGATGAATACAGTCCACTGCAGCCTAGACCTGCTGGGTTTAAGTCATCCTCACATCTCAGCCTCCTGAGTACCTAGGACTACAGTTGTGTGTCACCACACCTGGCTAATTTTTAAGTTTTTTGTAGAGACAACACTTTGCTATATTGTCTGGCCTGGTCTTAAATTCCTGGACTCAAGCGATCTTCTGCCTTGACCTCCCAAAGTGCTGGGATTACAGTCATGAACCACTGCACCTTCACCTTTCTTTTAGAAAGAGCATGAATCTCTAATTCACCAGAGTCCCCACCATTCTATCTCATTGGCATTATCTCACTGTCTGTTCTTCCCTCATTTACATAATCTGTCACTTATCTGTTGACATGTGAGTTTTGACTTTTGATGGAGATGCTGACACTCTTCCTGCCCTTCTAGGAAAGGAAAGTAAAGGAGGAAGGAAAGTGGAGGGGGAGAAAGGAGAGGCATAAAGGGGGATCATAGTGCATTACAAAAACCCTGGGCCTGCATTCTCAGCGCTGCGTCTTCTGTCTTGGAGTCTATTTCTTCATCTACCAAACAGTAAAAGACGGATGTTTATTTTTGCGTTAGATCATATATATAGGAGTGCCTGGCATATGACTTGTCCAAAGTACACATTCTTTAGCTGGTGCTCCTCTATGTTCCCCTGTAAAGGCTGAGGCAACTGTAATGTTCCACTGTTTTGCTGTTTTGTGATTGTTGATTTTCAGGTCTGTTTTCTCCACCAGATTCTGTTTGTCTTATTCAACTTTGTATCACCACGCACCTACGTGGCATTTTTCTTTTTTGAAGGTAGGGACCATGGCTTTCTCTTTCCTTTTTATTTTTTATTTTTGAGGTAGAATCTTGCTCTGTCGCCAGGCTAGAGTGCAGTGGCATGACCTCGGCTCACTGCAACCTCCACCTTCCTGGTTCAAGCGATTCTCTTCTCCTACCTCAGCCTACTGAGTAGCTGGGACTGCAGGCATATGCCACCATGCCCAGCTAATTTTTTGTATTTTTAGTAGAGACAAGGTTTCACCATGTTGGCTAGGATGGTCTTAATCTCCTGACCTTGTGATCTGCCCACTTAGCTTCCCAAAGTGCTAGAATTACAGGTATGAACCGCGGTGCTGGGCCCGGCTTCCTCTTTATTGCACACTGTGTAGATGTCATGCAGTTCTGAACGTTACACTTTTAAATACTTAACAAGTGACCAGGACTAAGGCTCTGGTCTAGGGCTCCAAATCAGAAGCAAAAAGGAATGGTGCTGGGTCGAGATGTATTCCTCTAATGTAACCCAAACCCAGAAAATGAGCATTGTGAGACCCTTCATAGGACAAATGCAGGGATGGAGCCCGTGGAGCTAATCCCTTAGTGCCTCTGGCTGCATCACTCTCAGGGTAAGGGAACCAGCCAGGGGCTGCAGGGAACAGCCGGCCAGGTCCAGACATGGGCAAACATAATTGGAAGGAGGATAGAAATGGACAGGTCCTGTCCAGTGTAGATAAAATGACAGAGAGCGGCTAAGGCAGGTTGAGGGCAGAGGAGAGGCTGGGGGATCAGTATTGTAGCGATGCAGGAGTCCTGTCCTGAGTGGCTGCTCAGGGTATTGAAATGCCATTTTGATAAGTACATGAATTAATGAGTGAATTTGAAGAGTTAGGAGAGAGAGACTAGAGAGAAAGAGAGATGACTGGGCACCTCATTCCTTCCCTTCCACAGATCTTCAGTCTTCCAGTCTCATCTCTCTAGAAGGACATCCACCCATACTGACTGATCCACTTTGTGCCAGAGTTAAACATTCTTAAGAAATTAAGAAAATGATTCTTTGCCAACCATATTCCAGTTCTTTATTTAGGAGCTATATTATCAGCTTTGTTTATGGCTCCAGAAATAGCTTTTAATACCCAGAGCTAAAACACTGTTTTGGTTTTGCATGACTCTAGTTTTCATTGAATATTTAGTATTTTTAAGTTAGGTGGTTTTTATTTTTATTTTTATTTTTTTTTGAGGCAGGGTCTCGCTCTGTTGCCCAGACTGGATTGTAGTGGTGCGATTTCGGCTCACTATGGTGTCCACTGCCCGGGTTCAAGCAATTCTTGTGCCTCACTCACCTGAGTAGCTGGGATTACAGGTGTGCGCTATCACACCTGGCTAATTTTTGTATTTTTAGTAGAGGCAGGGTTTTGCCATGATGGCCAGGCTGGTCTTGAACTCCTGGCCTCAAGTGATTGGCCCGCCTCAGCCTCTCAAAGTGCTGGTATTACAGGCATGAGCTACCATACTCAGCCTAAAATTAATTGTTTTTATAAGCAAATTATTTTGCTTTTGTGACCCAAAGTAGTACTCTCAGATATTTAGTGTAGTTATTCATTACTCAGATATATAACTTTTTACAAAGAGAATCATAGCAGAAAAGAACAAGGTAACATATTGTGGGGTGTATGTTCCGAAGGAGCACCTGACCTTCTAACACCATGTAAAGCTTTTGGCATTTAGTGTCATCATGTGTAAGCAACGTTACTTTTGCTGCGGTATCATAATGATACTTAGTCATATCAGTTTGATTAAATGCTTCCTTTGTGTGGTTCCCAGCAGCATGGCTGTAGAAAGTGTTCTTAAATTTATCAAGAGACCTGAGTTTCAATTCCGATTCTGTATTTACTGGAGGCCAAACATATAAACTTTGTTTTTGTTTTTGTATTTTTTTTGAGACAGAGACTCCGTCACCCAGGCTGTAGTGCAGTGGCATGATCTCAGCTCACTGCAACCTCTGCCTCCCAGGTTCAAGAGATTCTCCTGCCTCAGCCTTCTGAGTAACTGGGATTACAGGCATGACTCTCCCAGTTTATTTTTTGTGTTTTTAGTAGAGATGGGGTTTTGCCACGTTGGCCAAGCTGGTCTCGGACTCCTGAGCTTAGGCAACCTGCCTGGTTTGCCCTCCCAAAGTGCTGGAATTACTGGCCTGAGGCATCGCGCGTGGCCAAATATATAAAGTTTAAAAATAGCTCTCTTGTATTCATTACCTACCACATACTGGGTATTGTGCTAAATATTTAATATGCCAGATAGCATATGCCTTATTAGCCTATGAAGTAGAGACTTTTATTGTTATTTCCACTTACGTAGATGAGAAAATTGTGGCACAGATAAATTAGTTAGTTTGTCTAGTGATGGAACCCAAATCTCATTCAGGCAGTGTGACTTCAAAATTTGTATTGATAGAAGTTCTCTACGTGCTTTACATTTATTCACTCATTCAGACTCACCAGGCTGTGCATTTTTAGTTCATAGAGTTGTTAAGAGTATTAAATAGGAATATGTATGCGTATGTATTTATATATGTATGCAGATGGTCCCTGACTTCACGATGGTTCGTCTTGATGATTTTTTAACTTTCCAATGGTGTGAAAGTGCCACGCTTTCAATAGAGATCATATTTTGGGTGCCCATCCATCTATTGTGTTTTTCACTTTCAATACACTAGTCAACAAATGACATGAGCTATTCAACACTTTCTTTTAAATAGGCTTTGTGTTAGGTAATTTTTGCCCAAACATAGGCTAATGTAAGTGTTTCGAGCGTGTTTAAGGTGGGTTAGGCTAAGTAAGCTGTATTTGATAGGTTAGGCTTAGTATTTAGTGTATTTTTGACTAATTTTTCAACTTATGATGGGTTTATTAGGACATACCTCTCGTCATCACTTGAGGAGCATCTGTAGATGTATGGATGTGTATGTATAGATAGATATACATTCTATAAAAGGGAATTGTAAGTTAATTCTAAATTGCTTCGGTAGCATTATTGTACATTTTTAGATAAGATTGAAGAATTTTGTGATTTTGATTTATTTATATTCTTCAAAGTGACCAGGAAGGTAGAGTTTGCATGCAGAAAATTTACATGTATATTAATTCCATAAAACAGTATGACAGTAAGAGCTTAGTCCTTATTTATAAGTTTGTAGTTAAATTTTTATTTTCTTAAAATATTTTTGCAAGATAGAATTTACTCAGTACTGTTATTTAGCAACTGTGTGTATGACTTCCTAATTTGGGGAGCTGTCTGTTTTGTGCTGTAAGCCATGGGGCTGCTATGGTGACTGCTTTAGAAACTTTCAAATACCTTTGCTGTTGAACAGGTTTCAGTGCCCCATTCTTGTCTGTAAGGCCAGGTTTCTTACATGAATTCACTCTATTTCTGTAAATTTACCTCTGAGAATTTTCAAAGCAGTACTTTCATGGCCTCTCATGTAGTTTTGTGTGTGTGTGTGTGTGTGTGTGTGTGTGTGTGTATGTGTAGTGTGATGAAAAAGTCAAAAGCCCTTAAATTAAATCAGAGTTTAAATCCATGTCCCTGAACTGGATAAGCTGCTTGAGAGCTTTTCCTTATCCCTTACACATCACTCAGTAAATACTTGCTGATTGACTTTCAAATTCAGATTACTTTTACACTAGCATATGGTGAGCACAGAGTTTTTGTTTTGTTTTGTTTTGTTTTTTTCATTGAGAGTGAGTCTTGCTCTGTCACCAGGCTGGAGTACAGTGGTGCGATCTTGGCTCACTGCAACCCTCCACCTCCTGGGTTCAAGCGATTCTCATGCCTCAGCCTCCCGAGTAGCTGGGATTACAGGCATATGGCACCACGCCCAGCTAATTTTTGTATTTTTAGTGGAGATAGGGTTTCACCATCGCCAGGGTGGTCTCAATCTCCTGACCGCATGATCTGCCTGCCTCTGCCTCCCAAAGTGCTGGGATTACACGCGTGAGCCAATGCTCCTGGCCTGGGCACAGAGTTTTAAAAAAATACTGGCAGCAGAAAACTTGTTGGCATGTTTCAGTTTTCAGAGTTTTCTAGAAGGTCTTATACCAGCTGAGAAGCAGCACAGCCATCTGTCCGTGTACCTAGGACGGATCTCAGCAGCTCTCTGTTCAGCGGCTCCTGCCTTTGTAGTGGATTTCCTTACTGTGCTGTAATTAAGTCAGCCGGCAGGAGTTCCTGTATTGAGGAGGCCTCTCCCTGCTGGAGAAGTACCACTGCCTTTGTGTTACCTGCCATGTTATTGTGGAGTGGATAATTTTTTTTTCCTGCATGGGTCTTGATGTAACAGCAGGATCCTCTGGGCTTCTTCCAAGAAGCACCACGTTTCCCTGAAAATAAATGGCCTATGAATTATTTCTTGAGATTATGAAAGTCTATTAGATGAAAGCTTTCCTTTTTCTCATGTTCAAAACAGTGCTAAATGCTTATAATTATGCTCCCAAAGAATTACTTCTTTCACTGGCTTCCTTTGCTCTGGCAAAGGTAGATATTTTTCCATGGCAGATAAATTTTATAAAAATGTAATATTTTAGAAAATGCCTAAATGTAAAGAATACAATATCTAGTTCTTACTTGGGCAGCACATATACTAAAATTGGAATGTTACAGACAAGTTAGCCTGGCCCCTGTGTAAGGATGACACATAAATAACTGAAGCATTCCGTATTTTGTTTTGTTTTGTTTTTAGACAGAGTCTCGCTCTGTCACCCAGACTGGAGTGCAGTGGTGCGATCTTGGCTCACTGCAACCCCACCTGCCGGGTTTTAGTGATTCTCCTGTCTCAGTCTCCTGAGTAGCCAGTACTACAGGCGTGCTCTACCACAGCCAGCTAATTTTTGTATTTTTAGTAGAGATGGGGTTTCACCATGTTGACCAGGATGGTCTCAATCTCCTGATCTTGTAATCCGCCTGCCGCAGCCTCCCAAAGTGCTAGGATTAAGGCGCGAGCCACCGTGCCCAGCTGCATTCCATATTTTTATGTTAGTCGAAGGGTACAAAGTTTTAATTAGACAGGAAGAATAAGTTTTTGAGATCTATTGCACAGCAGGTGACTACAGTAGATAATGTAATGTATATTTCAAAATCGCTAAGAGAGTAGATTTTTAATGTTCCTACCACATATAAAGTCTGAAAGGTAATACATGTTAATTGGCTTAATTTAATCATTCCATAATGTATACACATATCAGAACATCACATTATACCCTATAATATATACAATTATTGTGAATTAAAAATAAAACAAAAAAATACAATATTTTTATAAGCATTTTACTATGGTCTAATAAAAGAAAGGCTATAAATAAGACTGTTATAACTGGATTTGAATATCCTTAAAATTTTGTTTGTTTCTTTGTTTTTGAGACAGGGTCTCACTCTGCTGCCCAGGCTGGAGTGCAGTGATGTGACCATAGCTTACTGCAGCTTTGACCTCCCCAGGGTCAGGTGATCTTCCCACCTCAGCCTCCTGAGTAGCTGGGACTATAGGTGTACACCACCACACTTGGCTAATTTTTGTATTTTTTTTTTAGGGATGGGGTTTCGTTATGTTGCCCAGGTTGGTCTCAAACTCCTGAGCTCAAGTGATCTGCCTGCCTTGGCCTCCCAAAATGCTGGGATTACAGGTGTAAGCCATGCCCAGCCAAAAACATTTTTTTTTTCGTGAGACAGATGTCTCCCTCTGTTGCCCAGATTAGACTCAACCCCTGGGCTTAAGAAAGCCTCCTGCCTCAGCCTTTTGAGTAGCTGGGACTATAGGTGTGCAACACTGCACCTGGCTATTCTTCCTTTTTTTCATTCTCTCTTTTAGAGTGCTTGTGTTACCCCTCCAGCCAAACCGCTCTCTGCACATCTGTTTCCTTCTTTTGTCATCCTTCTCTCCTCCAGATAGTCTGCTTGTCTGTCTGGTACCCTTCTCCATGGTAAGCATACCTCCCTGCATCTTAATCTCTTCCTGGGACGTTCTTTCCATCTCTTTTTTTTTTTTAAGAGAAAGAAAGAAGTAGAATAAAGGAGAAAAAATAAAGAGAAAGAGGGAGCGAGAACAAAAATCTTGCTCTATTGCTCGGGATTTCATTTAAATCGTGAAATGCTTATGCAATTACTAGAAAGTGATTTATTTCATATTATGTGATCACTTTTAGAATAGGTATGATATAATATTGACAAAAATATATGTTTTGTGGATATGGGCTGGTAGATTCTGTAAATATTTATTAAATTTGCTTATTCCAGGTCTGAGTTCAAATCCAGTTTTGTTTTTTTTTTCTCTCCGTTAGGTTGGAAGATCTACCTCCATCCCTTTATGTTAAGTCTTTGTGTATCCTTGCCTATAAGAAAGGTCTGAATACAGCGTGAATACAGCGTACTGATGGGTTTTAACTTTTTATTCAGTTTGTCTAACTGTGTGTTTTGATTGGGGCATTTAATCCCTTTAAGTTTAGGCTTAATATTGATATATGTGAATTTAATACTGTTATTTAAGGCTAACTAGCTGTTTGCCCGTTAGTTGATATAAATTCTTCATTGTTGTAATATTCTTTACTTTTTGATAAGTTTTTAGGATAACGGATGCTGGTTGTTCGTTTCTGTATATAGTGCTTCTTTCAGAAGTTGTTGCAAAACAGGCCTGGTGGTAATGAAGTCTCTGAGTTCTTACTTGTTCGCAAAAAAATTTATTTTTCCTTAGCTTGTAAAACTTAGTTTGGCTGGATATATGATTTTGGGTTGAAAGTTTTTTTCTTTAAGGATGTTAAATATTAACCCCCACTTTCTCTGGCTTGTAGAGTTTCTACTGAGAGATCTGCTGTGAGTCTGATAGGCTTCCCTTTATGGGTAACCTGGCCCTTCTCTCTGGCTGCCCTTAGTATTTTCTCCTTTATTTCAATCCGAGTAAATCTGACAATTATGTGTCTTGGGGTTGGTCTTCTTGAAGAATATCTTTGTGGGGTTCTCTGTATTGCATGGAGTTGAGTATTGTCATGCTTTGCTAGTTTAGGAAAATTTTCCTGGATAATATCCTGAAAAATATTTTCCAACTTGGATTCATTCTCTTTGTCACTTTCAGGTATACCTATTAAGCGTAAATTAGGTCTTTTCACATAGTCCCATATTTCTTGGAGATTTTGTTCATTCCTTTTTACGCTTTTTTCTCTGACCTTGTCCTTTCGTTTCATTTCATTAAGACCTCTAATATCCTTTCTTCTACTTGATCAATTCGACTGTTAAAACTTATGTGTACTTCACGGATTTCTCGTATTGTGCTTTTCAGCTCCATTAATTCATTTATGTTCTTCTCTAAATTGTCCATTCTCATTAGCATTTCATCAAACCTTTTTTCAAAATTATTAGTTTCTTTGCATTGGTTTAGAACATATTCTTTTAGCTCACAGAAGTTTCTTATTATCCACCTTCTGAAGCCTAATTCTGATGATTCTTCACACTCGTTTTCCATCAAGCCTTGTTCCATTACTAATGAGGAACTAGCGTCCTCTGCAGAAGGAGAGACCTTCCGATTTTGAGTGTTCTCAGTTTTTTTACGGTGGCTTCTTGGCATCTTTATGGTTTTATCCACCTGTCGTCTTTGTAATTACCAACTTTCAAATTAGGTCTCTGAGTGGACATCCAGCTTGTTAATTCCCAGCTCCAGAATCTATGTAATTTTCACTGTGGCGACCCGCAACGCTAGCTAAAACAGCAGCGTTGAAATTCGTGGTGCTTTTCTGCCCTGGGGTCTCTGGTCTGGCTTCCCTCTTCAGTCCCTTTTTCAATCAGCTGAATGGACTGATCTGCTTTCACAGAGCTCCAAACATCATCCAAAAGGAGACTCAGTCCCGTTTACTCCACACCAAGAGCCGCCGAGCCGAGGCGCCGGCAAAAAAGCTGCACCAGCCAAAAGGATCACTCTGGCGACCCGTGGGGCTCCTCCGCTGGGAATGTCCTGGTTTGTGGGCAGCAAAAATTTATCGATAAGTGTGGCGTCCACTGGCTCTCTGCGCTTTTACTGGGAGCTGCAATCCTGAGCTGCTAGTGATCGGCCATCTTGGATCTCTCTCTCTTTCCATCTCTTTAACCTCAGTTTATTTGTCCTCCCCGAAGTCCTGTGAGGAAGATAGTGCTTATTTTCTCCCGCACCCCACAAATCTAAGGATCCAGAGAGGGAGTGGTGTATTCTTTTTTCTTTCCCTATTGTAACCTCTAAACCATTATTCTGCTTTGCCTCTACTTTTTCCAAGCATTCTCACTTCTAGTCTATTTGGCTGAATAATTCGCGAGAAAGAATAGGTTCTAGGAAAAAGCTAAGATAGGAGTCACAAGTGGGGAATTCATCAGCAAATATTTTTGCAGTATGATGATTTTACTTCTTGTTTTTTGTTCTTGAGATGGAGTTTTGCTCTTGTCACCCAGGCTGGAGTGCAATGGCGCAATCTTGGCTCACTGCAACCTTTGCCTCCCGGGTTCAAGCGATTCTCCTGCCTCAGCCTCCCAAGTAGCTGTAATTATAGGCATGTACCACCACGCCCAGCTAATTTTGTTTTGTATTTTTAGTCAAGACAGATTTCTCATGTTGGTTAGGCTTGTCTCAAACTCCTGACCTCAGGTGGTCCGCCCGTCTCAGCCTCCCAAAGTGTTGGGATTACAGGCGTGAGCCACCACACCTGGCCAATTTTACTTTTTTATGTAAACTTATAACTGAATTCAAGCTCTTGATTCTGACTACAAGGCTGGTTCAATATAACTCTGAGAATGATGACATAAATTATAGATAATATAAGAGTAGAAATAATATTATCTCGTTGGTAAGATGCGTAATTTCATCAGGAAATCTGATAAATCAAGTCAAAATAGTCCCCGGTTTTCCAAGAGGCATTTCATAGTGTTTTCATTTTTTGTTGGAAATCTTCCCAGACCTAACCTTTGGAAGTCTGCTGTTGCTCTGAGGATGTGTTCATAGGAGAAACATATGATCAGGAATGTAAATTATGAAAAATCCTGGAATTTACTTGTAATCTCAAGTGTTACTGGCTTGTGCACACAAGAAATGAAAGTCTACTGCCTTCTTTTTTTCTTTTATTTTTACTTATTTATTTATTTTAAGATGGAGTTTTGCTCTTGTTGTCCAGGCTGGAGTACAATGGTGTGATCTCGGCTCACTGCAACCTCCACCTCCTGGATTCAAGTGATTCTTCTGCCTCAGCTTCCTGAGTAGCTGGGATTGCAGGTGCCTGCCACTACACCCAGCTAATTTTTGTATTTTTATTATAGGCAGGGTTTCACCATGTTGGCCATGCAGGTCTTGAACTCATGACCTTAGATCCACTTGTGTCAACCTCCCAAAATGCTGGGATTACAGGTGTGAGCCACGGCACCCGGCCAACTGCTTTCTTTTAAAAAACGTCCTTGCTTATTGAATGTGTAAAGTAAGGTAAAATGGTATAGCATGCCTTACTACTTAAACATTAAAAAATTTATTTTTTTTTTGAGACAGAGTCTTACTCTGTTGCCCTGGCTGGAGTGCAATGGCACGATCTCAGCTCACTGCAACCTCCGCCTCCCTGGTTCAAGTGCTTCTCCTGCCTCAGCCTCTGTAGTTGGGATCACAGGCATCCACCACCGCGCCTGGCTAATTTTTGTATTTTTAGTAGAGACAGGGTTTCTCCATGTTGGTCAGGCTAGTCTTGAACTCCTGACCTCAGATGATCCGCCTGCCTCGGCCTCTCAAAGTATTGGGATTACAAATGTAACCCACGGCACCCTGCTTAAATATTTTAAATTATTAATATGGTTGAAAAAATATTTTTCACATTGTGTAACCATTTACAATGTCGGTCAGATCATTTTCAGGATGTGTGTTCTTTGCCTTCCTGACAAAGGGTATGTGAAAGCCTCCATTGAAGGAAGTGCCATAGTGTGAGAGAATCTTTTTTTTCCTATGCACATTGTATTTGATTCTGTGTTTATAGAAACTGTGTCTGCAGACAAAAAGCATTGATTTCAGTTTCTTCAGGTGATTAAAATGTTACTTGCAGCTCCTCATTTTCACAGTGTTCCCATTACATACATCGTGTGTGTAGTTTTGACATTTAAGGAAGCAGAGCTAAAAAAAAAGACAGTAACTTTATCAACAAAATGTTATACATCAGAGGAAATGTGGTGACTTAAATTCTGTGATTGGAAACTTGAGTTTTTTGGTGTACTTGAAATCTTCCGTAGAATGTATGTTTGCATGACCCAGAAAGGAAAGCACATTGGAGGACTTTGCACTAGTTCCCATCCAGTTCTGTAAAATTCTCACAAAGTCAGGCATCTGTTAACCCTTCGAGGGCATACAGGTTCAGAACCATGTTTTCTATTTTGTGTCTTTCCCTTTGGCTGAGTGGTTACCTTTTCTGAGCCCTTGGCTTGCTTTCTGTGAACATAAGGCTCTCCATCTGCCCTTTTAAAGTGGAGGTTTTTAATTCAAACAAGACAGCGTTTTGATGTTACACTCCTGTCTTACAAGATATCAACTTAAAGTTAAGAAAATGGAATTATTCAAGGGCTTGTTATCCGGTTTATGGCTCATTCAGAATTTATATTTCTGATTTATTTTTTTGTTCTGATGTCTGCCTGTGCCTAATTTGTGTTTTTGTTATTAAGCTAAGATTGTATGGAAAATATGGCAAAAACAAAATTCTATATTTCTAATGCCTCATGAGAAATCTGATTTAGAGGCCCTTCTTTTGGACACACTTTTTTTTTTTTTTTTTTGAAGACAGAGCCTTGCTCTGTTGCCCAGGCTGGAGTACAGTGGTACAATCTTGGCTCACTGCACCCTCCGCCTCCTGGGTTCAAGTGATTCTCCTGTCTCAGCCTCCCGAGAAGCTGGGACTAGAAGCACCCACTACCATGCCCGGCTAATTTTTGTATTTTTAGTAGAGGTGGGGTTTCACCATGTTGGCCAGGCTGCTCTCGAGCTCTTAACCTCAAATGATCTGCCTGCCTCAGCTTCCCGAGTGCTGGGATTATAGGTGTGAGCCACCGTGCCTGGCCTGGACACCCTTTTTGAATAGCACCTACCACAATATCCTGAAGCCAGTGGTTTCCTAGCCTTTTTATTCCCCATTTGTTGTAAGCTTCTTGAGTCTTGGTCATTCTTGTTTCATTTGTTTTTGTTTCTTCCCAGAGCCTAGCACACAGTAAGTAGGTGGTGAACAAAAGTTTATCAGATGTATGGGCTCAATCATAGTCTATTTTTTTAATAAAAGGCATAACTCTCGTCAGTGTTTTACATTTTGCTGAACAAAAGAGGAGATAATGGATTCTTTTCAAATAGGAAGGAAAAATTAGGGAGGGAAAAGAAGGATTGGTTGAAACTCTATTGAAGTATATCAACATAAAATTATATTTATAGCTAGGCGTGGTGGCTCATGCCTGTAAGTCAAACACTTTGGGAGGCCAAGGCAGGCAGATCACTTGAGGTCAGGAGTTTGAGACCAGCCAGGCCAACATGGTGAAACCCCATCTCTACTAAAACAAAAATCAGCCAGGTATGGTGGCGGGCGCCTATAATCCCAACTACTTGGAAAGCTGAGGCAGAATTGCTCAAACCTGGGAGGCAGAGGTTGCACTGAGCTGAGATTGTGCTACTGCACTTCTAGCCTAGGCAAAAGAGTGAGACTCTGTCTCAAAAAAAAAAAAAAAAAAAGAAAGAAAAGGAAAAAAAAGGATTCTCTCTCTCTCTCTCTCTCTCTCTATCTATCTGTATCTAGATCCCATCACTTTGGGAAGCCATGGTGGGCAGATCACCTGAGGTCAGGAGTTCAAGACCAGCCTGGCCAATGTGACAAAACCCTGTCTCTACTACAAAATACAAAAATTAGCTGGGCATGGTGGCGGGCACCTGTAATTCTAGCTACACAGGAGGCCAAGGCAGGAGACTTGCTTAAACTTGGGAGGCAGAGGTGTGAGCTGAGATCATGTCACTGTACTCCAGCCTGGGCAATAGAACGAGACTCCTTTTCAAAACAAACAAACAAAAAAACAAAAACACCATTGAAGGTTTCATTAATTTTTCTAAGCCTTAAAATTTTTTTCATCATTCAGATTATTCTCTCATGAAGCACTCAGAATATAGACAGCCTTTCTTATCTTCTTTTCTTTAATTGTTAACACTAGACATAATTAGACAGCATCTGTCTAATGCTGCCAGATCTTTGTCTGTCCGGGACTTTTGGTGGTGTTGGAGCCGTCATCTCTTGTGGACTTTATGAAACCTGCATGCAGCACAATTTGAATTTCATTGTGCCTTCAATTTGCATTGCCTTTGCTGTGTTCACAGCGGCACTCCATGAGGCTTAACTATGGAGACACTGATGCTATAAGCTGTTAAATAGTCCTCTCTACTCAACCTATTCTCCTATCCTGCTTTTCTTTTCTTAATAGCACTTATTACCTCCTCATTGTATTTTTTGTTTGCCTTTTGTGTATCTCCTGTCATTCTTTAACTAGACCATCTAGCCTTATATTCTGTGTAACCCTTCTGAAGAACAATCTTGTGTGAAATATACGATATATACAGAAAAAGTGCACAAACATGAATATACAGTTTAACTAATAATATATAGCCGCTATTCATGTAGCCACCACCCAGATGAAGGAAACAGATATCACCAACACCTCACAGTCTCCATTTGTGCCCTTCTCCATCGTAGCTTTCTCTGTCCCAGACAGCATTGTCCACAACTTGTCATAATAATTTACTTGATCTTTAAAATAGTTTTATCACACATAATTTAGTTTCTGTTTCTTGAACTTTACATGAATGGAAGAATATTGTCTATATTATTTCATGCTTTATTTCTTTTATTTAACATTTGTTTTGTGTGTGAGATTCTCCAGATTGTTGTATACAATGCTAGTTATTTCATTTTGTTGTGGTGTAGTATCCCATTGTATGATTGTACTACAGTTTATCCATTTTTGGTTGATTGGTTTTGACTTGCTTTCGTTGTTTGGGCTATTATGAACAGTGCTGCTATGCACCTGTTGTACATACAGCCTGGTGAACGTGTTCATGAATTTCTATGAATGTGGTCACAGTGGTGTAGAATTGCCTATCTTAAACCTTACTGTATTTGCCAAAGTGATCATACCAGTTTATTTACCTTCCAGCAGTATATGAGAATTCTCTATCCTCACTATCATTAGATATTGTCAGATTTTAAAGTTTGACTGAACTGGTGGGTGTAAAATGGTAGTTATACCTATGGTAGTTATAATTTGCATTTCTCTAGTTACTAATAAGGTTAAGCAATTTTTCATATTTTTATTTCAATTTCTTAACTTATGAAATGTCTGTTTAAGTCTTTAGCCATTTCAAATATTATCTGTCTTTTCAAAATGATCTGTAGGAGCTCTTTGCATAATATATATTCTGGCCCCTAGTCCTTTATTATTTGTATGTGCTGCAAATATTTTCATCTATGTAGTTGACTCTTTTTATGGTGTCCTTTGATAAAATTCTCAATTTAATGTACTTAATGTAATTGAATGTATTAATTTTCTCTTTGTTATGTATTTTTGTGTCTTTAAGAATTTTTTTCCTATGTAGGGGAGAAAGACAAAAATTATTTTTCATAATTAGTTCTTTAACCCTTCATAACCTTAAATGTATATACATTATTTTGACCATCTTTGAAGCTACGTAGTTGAGTTGCATATATAGAGGCTTGAGTTCTTAAATTATTCTTTCCAAGGTGAATATTAGGATATCACAATAGGACAGTGGGGACAATGGCTTTTTTGCTAATAAAATCTAAGATTTTTGCTTTTCTCCTTATGAGAAATGTCTTTGCTTAAATTGTAATGAATGTGCAAGAGGCGTAAATCCACAGTGGGTACGAATATGAAAGATTATGGCTTAAGCCAGCAAAATATACCTTCTTAACTACAAAATGTTTTGTCAAATAGCCCCTGGCATCATCTGGGCTACATCAAGAATCACCAGGAAATATGATACAGTAAAACTGTTCCACTTACAGTAACAGCACCTTAGTAATTGCTTTCATTAATCCAGGCAGGTTAATGTTCTATCTACTTGCATAACAATGTCAAAAAATCCATTATCTACTGAAACCTTTTGTATAGCAAGTTAAGCTCCTATTTCTTTCATAAAGATGAAGATTCAAATATTAATCCAAACTACTCAGAATCACTTTCTCTTCCTCACTTTTCTGATATCCCCACTGGAGAGTGACTGATCAGTGCATTATCTGTCACCTCAGAGCTCAGAGTGCCCCTCTTTTCTATTCAAATACAAAGTCATTCATTTACTTTGATGGACAAATACCAGTGGCGTTAGTATGGGTGGGGGCAAGTGCTGTTGCCTCTTATCTAGGAAAGAGTTGGTTCTTTTCATATGGTTGAATAATATACTTAGACATAGAAAGAGACCCGAGTGTCTTGAAAGCAACATTCTTTAATTGGTGTCAATGTCTTAATTTTAGCACTTTGTATTAGACTTCTACATGTTGTGGTCTTAGCTTCTGATAAGGGACAGAATAAAGGATGAAAAAAGAAGTAAAAGAGCCATAATGTTAAGTACATCCATTCAGTGCCCACAGCCATATATCACTGAAGTCATGAGGAAGGCTCTCTGATGTGAGATAATGATGTGGATGTGACAAAACATGGTAGAGGAAAAGGCCACAGACAGGTCACAGTAGGAAGGATGAAAGAATGCACTGTGGCTGTCAAAATCCTATGTTCATGTTCCCAAATGCTGCTGCTTTTTTCTTTTGACTTGTGGTGTATTGACTGTCAATTAGTTATCAGGTACTATGTTCAGCCCAGTTATTACACGGGAGATCCTGAAAATCTTTAAGTAGCTCCTGGACTTGGAAGACGGAAGGAAGAGGGAGACACTAAAATAATTCTAATATGTTATTATTTTACGTCATAATAGGCAGAATGCTTTTGGAACATAGAGAGCTAGTAACTTTACAAAGAGATAGCAATTTTTGAGCTGAATTTTAGAGGACTAAGTTGATAGAATTTGATGATCAGTCGAGGGGTTAGGGAGAGGAAGTTTTTTTGTTTAAGGCTGGAGTGAATATTATTTCTATAAATGCAGGATTTTAAGGAAAAGGACAAAGTGCCAGAAGACAGCAGACTTCTGTTTTCTGTATATTTGTATATCATGACAATATATTTATAGAAACACTCATTCTTATACATAAATAATTTATATAATATTTGTCTTTATCCAATCTAAATTGTCAGCTTTGGTCATAGGGAATTGGAAGCAAATGTTTACTGAGCACCTACTATCTGTGAGGCATTGTACTAGGTGCTGGCCATGCAGCGTTGAGCAAAACAGGTGTGGATCCAGCGCTAATGATGAGCAAGACAGGTGTGGATCCAGCCCTCATGATGAGCAAAACAGGTGTGGATCCAGCGCTAATGATGAGCAAAACAGGTGTGGATCCAGCCCTCATGACGAGCAAAACAGGTGTGGATCCAGCACTAATGATTAGCAAACCAGGTGTGGGTCCAGCCCTCATAGAACTTAGAGTGAGAAAAACAGAATTAATCAAATTTCCGTATTTTTAATTATAAATGACATATGCATATGAATAAAGGCTCCTCAGAACCCAGTTATTCTTCCCTTTCACTCTTCTTCCTAATCATACCAACAGCATAAGTTGACAGTTATTTTCAGGCATATTTAGTAGCCAGCCTTGCAGTTTTCTCTTGCACATTGTTAACAATGAGTGTCACACAGTCACTGTTACATATTAGTCAATAGTGCCTCACATTCACTATGGCTTCTAAAGCTTCGGCTTGGGAAAGCAGATGGATGGTGATATCTTGAGCTCAGATAGAGATCATGGGAGAAGAGATTTGAGATTTTTTTTTTTTTTTGAGATGGAGTTTCACTCTGTTGCCCAGGCTAGAGTGCACTGACATGGCCTCAGCTCACTGCCACCTCCGCCTCCTGGGTTCAAGCGATTCTCCTGCCTCAGCCTCTTGAGTAGCTGGGATTACAGGTGCGCTTTACCAAGCTCGGCTAATTTTTTGTATTTTTAGTAGAAACGGGGTTTCATCATGTTGACCAGGCTGGTCTTGAACTCCTGACCTTGTGATCCGCCTGCCTAGGCCTCCCAAAACTCTGGGATTACAGACATGAGCCACCACACCCAGCCAGTATTTGAGATTTTTTTTGAAAAGTGATTTGAGCAGATGAAGTTAAAGAGTTAAAGGGAACTATGGTCAGTTGGAGGTGCTGGGTAGGTAGGTGCAAATACACTTTTGAATCTCAGGATGACTAATGAGAAAGCAAGAAAATGAACAACGAGGAACTGTTAATATGTGTTATGCTCTGCTTATGCATTTTGTTTGGTTTCAAATCATTGTATTTAAGTAGTTCTTAAAGTCACAGGGGTGAATGAGATTAAGTGAGGAAGAAGGAAAAGAGGTACAGATGGAGACCTGGGGAGTGACAGGGCTCAGAGCAGGCAGAGGAAGGGCCCCCAGTGCCAGAGCCCACAAAGTGTGGCCTGAGAGCAGTGACGAGGAGGATGAGAGAGTGGTGCATGGGAACCAGCGTGGAAGCTTTCTCATTCCTCCTCCTCCTCCTCCTCTTCCCCCTCTTCCTTCCTTCCTTCCTTTTCCTCTCCCTCCTTCTCCTCCTCCTCCTTCTTCTTTTTTTTTTTTTTGAGACAGTCTTGCTCTGTCACCCAGGCTGGAGTGCAGTAGTGTGATCGTAGCTCACTGCAGCCTTGACCTCCACAGGCTCAGATGATCCTCCCACCTCAGCCTCCCCAGCAGCTAAGATCATAGGTGTGAGCCACCATGCCCAGCTAATGTTTTAATTTTGTAGAGATGGGACCTCCCTATGTTGCCCAGGCTAATCTCAAACTCAAGTGATCCTCTTGCCTCCGCTTCCCAAAGTGCTGGGATTACATATATGAGCCACTGTGCTGGGCTGTGGGAAGCTTTCAAGAGCTAGACAGACCAGTGCTACCAGACAGAGCAAGTAAGGTTGGGACTGGAAAGCAGCTAGCTTGAGAGACTCACAGGAACAAGAACAGAGAATTCTGAATTCTCAAATCCATAACGCTCATTTCACTGAAGGCTCAGTCAGGTGGTGGTGGTGGGTTTTTTCCTTAGCTATCATTTTGTATATTTGATTAATTATTAAACCATTATATTTCCTTTTGTTAAGATTTACTAAGAAGCATTTTTATGCTATTGAAGGTTAAATGGTCTGTGATTATAAAATCATTCATTATTTACTGCACTGCTCACTCGATTTTTTAAAAACATCTTCAAGTCTCCTCTCTTCAGAGTTTCTATGTTGATAATTTTAAAACTTTTTCAAGTCTTCTAGAAACATGAATAAGTACACAGTGATTTAGTTAATGTGGGCAGTAAATACAGTTATGGGTAGTGAAATGTCTTCTGTGAACTTGAAAATAAGGAATAGAATAGACACTTAAAGGTCAGAGAAGAGAAGGAACTCAAAGAGACAGAATGGCCCCAGGGCAGCCTGATTTAACTGTATAGCACTCTTAAGAGAAATATTCGTATCTGTAGCTATACTGCAGTGGCCCAGCCGCTGTGGCGCACAGCTAAAATCCCAGCACTTTGGGAGGCTGAGGCGGGAGGATTGCTTGAACCCAGGAGTTTGAGAGCATCCCTGGGAATATAGGGATCCCTCCTCATCTCTACAAAAAATAAGAAAAATTATTCAGATGTGGTGGTGCACACCTGTGGTTGGTCCCAGCAGCTTGGGAGACAGGTGGGAGGATGGCTTGAGTCTGGGAGGTTGAGGCTGCAGTGAGCCATGATCACACCATTGCACTCCAGTCTGGGTGACAGAGTGAGACCTTGTCTCCCAAGAAAACAAACAAAAAAAGAGACTGCAATAATCAGAGGGGAGGTTGTTTAAAAAGGGAAGCAGGAAAAAACAAGAGAATCTGAGAAGCGGATACTGGCCATATTCACCGAGGTGCTGAGCAGGCGTGGGCACGCTGCCTGGCTCCGTCGTGGTCATTTCTGACAGGCCTGTGTCGTAGAGACAGACACACTAGGTTTTCAGGGCCTGATGCAATTACATTCGAATTAGGCAAATCTCGTACTGATTCTGATTCCATGTTCCCCGCAACAGGCGCTAGGTTATCTGGCTTGCTGGAGAGCCTGCCTTTGAGCAGAGAATGTGATTTTCCCACTGTCCTTCTCTGACCTTTCAGCAGTTATACAATGCTGATTGTAAAATAAATGTCTATTTTGGTTTTGTGCGTCAGTCTCCTGTGCGTTTAATTCACATGCAAGCGCATCCTCGAGCCTGAATGAGCCTGGAATGAAATACAGTTTCCCAGCCCGTGAATCATGACCTGAATCATGTAAAACTCAGCAAGTTATGCTCGCTTTTAAGGTCACTTGGCAGACAGGCAGGTAGGAGCTTTTCTGGCGAATCTTCCCTGTGTGATCATGCGGTTTTCCACTGGGAACTTTTACAGGTTGCTGCTATTTTAATAAAAATGATAGAATATAATGTTGCTGGGCACAGTGGCTCAATGCCTGTAATCCCAGCACTTTAGGAGGCTGAGGCGGGAGAATCACTTGAGGTCAGGAGTTTGAGACAAGCCTGGCCAACACAGTGAAACGCTGTCTCTACTAAAAATACAAAAATTAGCCAGATGTGGTAGTTATGCTGTAGTCCCAACTATTCAGGAGACTGAGGCACAAGAATCACTTGAACCCAGGAGGTAGAGGTTGCAGTGAGCCGAGATCACGTCACTGCACTCCACCCTGGTTGATGAAGTGAGGCTGTGTCTCAAAAAAAAAAAAAAGTGTAGAGTTCTGTAATTATAAAAATGTGATGTAGGCATTCTCTAACGTGCAATGAATAACTAGTCATTTGTAAGCACTTCACCCATTGTTCCTGTACCGCACTGGCTCTCCTTGTACTGAACTACACGGGACAGGCCATTTCCATACAATCTCATCCTCTGAATAAAGAACCATGGTGCTCCTAAACACATACTAAATATAGATCTTGGGTAATATTGGAGTCAGTGCTGGTCATCAATGAAAAGATTTTCTCTGTGGTGATGGAGGGGGTATGTATATTTTTGCATGTTTTACATAATCATAAACTTCATAAGTTATTAGTACATAAGTTACACAACTTAATCTAACCCACCTTTTATATGTTTTCATATATATTATGGGGGAAACCATATTTTATTGAAGACAAGAAATGTATATTGCTTCATGTTGCGAAATTTGTATGCTTTGACAGAGGAGCATTGCCAGAAAATGATCTGAAATATAGAACAATAAAGTAGTGCCATAAATGTCTTAGATGAACCAAGAGAAAAATTAGTGTCAGAGTTAAAAAGATGCAAGCCAAGAATTAAGGCAAAACGTTGATCCTATCTGACTTAGGAGAATTCTGGTCATATGATCCTAAGAAGAGCGAGTAACTGACAGTTCTGGAGACTGGGAAGTCCAAATCAAGGCATCAGCAGATTCAGTGTCTGGTGGGGGCCTGCTTTCTGCTTCACAGATGGCACCTTCTTGTGACAGCCTCACAAGTTCGTGAAAAGGAATAAACAGGCTCCCTCAAGCCTTTTTTGTAAGTGCACTAATTCCATTCATGAGGGCAGAGCCCCTAATTGTAGTACTGTTGTATTCGTTCGTTCTGATGCTGCTAGTAAAGACATACCCAAGACTGGGTAATTTATAAAGAAAAACAGGTTTAATGGACTCACAGTTCCAGGTGACTGGGGAGGCCTCACAGTTGTGGCAGTAGGTGAAGGAAGACCAAAGGCACGTCTTACATGGCAGCAGGCAAGAGGGCATGTGCAGGGGAACTCCCCTTTATAAAACCATCAGAGCTCGTGAGACTTATCCACTGTCATGAGAATGGAATGGGAAAGACCTGCCCCAATGATTCAGTTCGCTTCCACTGGGTCCCTCCGACAACACATGGGAATTATGGGAGCTACGATTCAAGATGAGATTTGAGTGGGGACACAGCCAAACTATATCAACTATCATGTCTGTTAATACTATCACATTGGGTTTTAGGTTCCAACATACAAATTTTGGGGGACACGAACATTTAGACAGTAGCAATGTTGGTCCATCATTTTGGTCTGTCTGAAGGTTTTATCTAGGCAGGGAAAAGTGTATATTTTCTGCTTGGCCTTGAAAATTTAGATGGGCTTTCTTTGTATAAATATGAAGATCCTGGGAGAAGCCTAATCAATTTTAGAGAGGCAGGTGGATGAAGATAGGGATTAAAAGAATTGGGCTTGGCTGAGCAGAGAGACTGATGATTTGAAAGGACACCTAGGTAAAACATTTCTTTTTAGCTTTACAAATGCACTGCTTGTTAACATCTATGGATTCATGTACTTGCTTTTCCATGCTATAGGCAGGTAACTTCCAGGGCTGCTGTGTTGCACAAGTTTGGGGAGTAGGGACGGAAATACCTTCAGAGTTATGCAGTGCAGACCTGCACAACCTGACACGGGCTTTGGGTCAGTCCATGACAGTTGTGAGTGTATGATACTCTGATGTCTTACAAAAAGTACATAAGGCAGGCATGGTAGTGTGTGCCTGTAGTCCCAATTACTTGGGAAGCTGAGGCAGGAGAATTGCTTGAACCCAGGAGGCAGAGGTTGCGGTTAGCTGAGATTGTGCCACTGCACTCCAGTCTAGGCAATAGAGCAAGACTCTATCTCAAAAAAAAAAAAAAAAAAAAAAGACTTTTTTGATGTCCAAGAATACCGAGATTTATATGATTAGAAATTTCTATACAAAGCGGGAAACAGTGGAGCAGATTCCCACATAGAGGCACAGGTTCCCAGTTCTCCTAGAGGCCCTCATACAGAGCTGCAGCTGCCTGTGATGGAGCCTGCACAGATTCCACCAGTAGACAGTCACTTTCCTTCTTTCTTGGCAGTCTTGTGCCCTGACAGCCCTTCTGATGGCTCTGGAGCCGCTGGCTGCATGCCTCCCTGATGACCAGATGCAATTTCTTTTTTTTTTTTTTTTTTTTTTTTTTTATAAAAGAGAGAAAGAGGAGATTTTAGAAAAAGAGAGAAAAGGAGAAAGAAACAGCAAAAGGAAGAAAAAAAAGAATGAAAGAGAGAAAGAAAGAGGAAGAGATTTTAGAAAAGGAGAGAGAAAGAAACAGCAAAAGAAAGAAAGAAAAAAAAAAGAATGAAAGAGAGAAAGAAAGAGGAAGAGAAAGAGGGAGAGAGAACGGGATTCTTGTTTTA
>PVKP010036241.1:0-22618 GCA_004027715.1 Plecturocebus donacophilus | reverse complement strand
GTGATTTCCCCTGCGGGGACACACTGCGCAGGCTGAAACAGCGGCGCTGAGATTCGTAGCGCTTTTTTGCCTGGGAATCTCCTGGGCTGGCTCCCTGATTCAGTCCCCTTTTTAATCTGCCTTCCCGTAGCTCCACTCGCCAGTTCAAAGGGCACACAGACCAGTGGGTTTTGTGCGGAGAACCGCCGCGCCGGGGCGCAGGCAAAGCAGCCGCGCCGGCCCAAACAGCCGAGTCGGCCAAACAGCCGCGCCAGCCGAAACTGCCGCGCTGGCGACCCATGGGGCTGCTCTGCCTGGGGATCTCCTGGTCTGGGGGTAATAAAAATCCGTCTGGAAATGCGGCATCCACTCACCCTCTGCACTTTCACTGGGGGCTGCAATCCTGAGCTGCTCCTATGTGGCCATCTTCCACACTGGCTATTGTTTTGGTTTATAAAGGGGTTGTGGTAATGTGATTTGTTTTGACTTCTCTTTTGTTGTAGTTCATCCAGTAGATCTGAAGAAATCTGTTCTCCCACCTAGTTGTTGAGACATTACTGATCACATGCAGTTCTTGTATATGTCTCACTAATTTCACACAGATATTAACTCTCACATAAAATCTTTAGTGGGAAAAGAAGTTTTTAAATTTGGAAATCACCTATTTCTTTTGTTGTAGCACATTTTAATTTTGAAGATGCAGAAGAAAAAAGTCTTTATAAATGTGAATATGATGCATATTACGGCTTAGATTAATAAAAACTGAAAGCAACATTTTTAGGGTAACTCTTTTTGTTATCTTTAATGTTTTAAACATATAAACATGTAGTCCTTCACTGGATTGCCTTTTATATTTTTACCTTTGTGTAGGTTAGAGTGAATCTGGGCAGAAAATCCTCTCAGTTAATTTCTTTTTGAAATGTTATGTTCAAACATTTCTTTAAATTGAGTTTCTTTTCTTGTTTTAAATTAGAAAAACAGAGCTCCCTTTGAGGTATCTGCCTCAGGTAACTCATTTCTTTGGTTTGAGTCTACATATGTTTAAATGGCAACATTTAGGGTATGATGAGTAAAAATCTTGGAATAAACCGATTTTCATCATCTGAATTGTTTGCTAGTATCTAAAGCTGATCAGGGATACTTACTTTGCTAGTATCTAACGCTGATCTGGAATTCTTGGATGGCTTTTCAGACTGCACAAACCTTCCAAAATGTTGTGCTAAATTCATGCGTTTATGTATGTATGTTCTTCTGTGGAGTGTGCTCATAGCCATATCGTAATCTTAATTGAGTTTATGGATTCTAAAATATTAACTTTTCACATAGCCTGTAGTGCTAATGCTGCGATTATCTTATTTTTCTGGCATAATGTTTATACCCATGGTCACATATTAAAAGCTTGTAGTCAATGCCCTATTGGTTGGTGTGGATCCTCGGAAAGGAAAGGACAGATGGCACAGAAGTACCACCTCTTGGCTCACCACTCCCCGCACCCCCATCCTGCGATTTATGTCACTTGGGTCCCCAACATCCTGTCATCCTCAGTCACTGGTGCCCATTTCTAGGCCATGGCAACTGTGGCTGACAGTTTTGGTGACCACGCTGAGCCATACCTAGACCTCTCGGGCTGCTGTCCTTTGTTGACTGTGTCTGCTCTTAATTGTTGGTTCATTTTGGTGCTGGGCTGTCGTTTTTTGTGTTTGTTATTTCCATGGGATGGGTCTTGTACCAGCATTCCAGACTACCCTCTGATTTGTTCCTTTTAATTATTTATTGGAGTGGGTCACTGGATAACCTGGCTTGCTAGAATTACACATTGTGGCCCGGAGAGGTGGCTCACGCTTGTAATCCAAGAACTCTGGGAGGCCAGGGCTGGTGGATCACAAGGTCAGGAGATCAAGACCATCCTAGCTAACATGGTGAAAGCCCGTCTAAATATACAAAAATACAAAAAAAAATAGCTGGGCATGGTGGCTCACGCATGTAGTTCCAGCTACTCAGGAGGCTGAGGCAGGAGAATCGCTTGAACCCAGGAGGTGAAGGTTGCAGTGAGCCAAGATCGCACCACTGCACTCCATCCTGGGGCGACAGAGCGAGACTCCAGCTCAAAGAAAAAAAAAAAGACCTATTGAATGAGGCAGTGAGTGAGTGGGGGGCCTGAGGGTGCCAACCGTAGAGTGATGTACTTTGACTTTGTGACAGCTGTTCTTGGCAGTCAGTGATTGTTTTTTCCCTTACTGTTTTCTTTTGAAATTTGAGTTCTAGAGAGTAGATAGGACTAGGCTATGTCCCTGAGTAAGTGAAGGGATCTACAGGGAAGCTCTAATTCTTTTGGCACTGTCACAGATTCAGCATAGGTGATTTCTTATATAAGTTTTACTCTTTGTATTTCAATTAAAAATGATTTGGAAGAACTTTCTAAAGCTTTTTATTAAAAGCTTTAAAGTGTTAGATATTCCCTTGCTTGCTTCCTGACTCTTGCTAGGTGAATGTTTCCTTTGATGTGGCTAGTACCCCTTTCTGTTGGTCATTAGGTTGCGCCCAATGATGAAGCTGTGGTGACGCTGTTATGTGAATGGGCCGTGAGCTGCAAACGGTCTGGCAAGCACAGGGCCATGGCTGTGGCAAAACTCTTGGAGAAGAGGCAAGCAGAAATCGAGGCAGAGGTAGGTTCCATTTTCTTTCTGCTTGTCGAATGCCCTAATGTAAAAATATTGTTTTGGGGAAGATAATTTTCTGTTACCCTCCTTAGGTTATTCTTTTGCTCTTGAGGAGAAGAGGAAAGATATAAAAATTTACATAAAGAAGATTCCCGTAGTAGAATCTCTCTAAATTGATGCGGCCATTTATATTCTGGACTAATGTAAAAATGGTATCTTTTGAAATAAAACTTTAGGCTGGGCACAGTGACTCACACCTGTTGTACTTCCAGTGCTTTGGGAGGAGAAGGCAGGAGAATCTCTTGGGCCTAGGAGTTTGAGGCTGTAGTGAGCTATGATGTTGCCACTGCACTCTAGCCTGGTTGATAGAGTGAGACTCTGTCTCTAAAAAAGTAAATACATTTAAAAGATAAAATAATAAAATTTTAGCATTTGATTTAGAACAAAGAAATTTCTTTGCTACGTTGAAATATGCATACACATAACACACATATACATGGGCAAATGTGTATAAAATACACCAACTTTTATGAAATTTACAACTACATAATATTTTAGTGGATTTGGATATATTTTCTTGAGGCAGTTATGATTATGAGATTATAAATACCAATTTGTATTGCTTTTAAGATTATGTTCTGGCCCCAGAGAGAGCAGTTAAAGCCTTGGAAGTAAATTATAAGGAAAAAAGCAAAACTAACTTTGTCAACATTAGCTTTTGTTGAAGGGAAATTTTCTTAGCAGGCCTTCTTTTCTGCCTGTGAATGTTAGCAGGGATGGCTACAGGGAATGTGTGTATGTCCTCTGACCAAGTCCTTGTCATTTCTCACCTGGCAACTTTGAGGCATCTTACCTAATTTCTCTGCTTCTTCTACATAGCAACTGCTGAGCTTTTCAAAATGTAAATAGATCACACTGTCCCCTTACTGATACTCTCGGTGGCTCCTGACTGTGGCCTTTGCAGCATCTCCTGAGCTGCCAGCCTGCCTTTTCCACCTTATCTTGAGCTCTTCTCCCCAAGGTCACAGCTCCAGTCACCTTGGTACTTCTATCCCTTCAATACACAAAACACATTGCAACCTTGAGGCCTCTGCCCTTGTTGCTCCTTTTGGGTGGCAGACTCTGTTCCCCAGTCTCCGCATGGCCAGCTTCTTCCTGGCATTCCCATTTCAAGAAGTGTGGCTTCCTTTCCAGCGTTCCCAGCTCAACACGTGTCATCTCGGGAAGGTCTTCCATCACCACATGATCAAAGTTAATAGTGTTTTACCCCTCAGGCACTCTTTCTCACATCACTGTTTTACTTTCCTTGTACATTCATCTAGTTAATCTGCTTATTGTTTAATCCCTACCTTCCCCCTCTAGCAGGTGAGCGGGACAGTAGAAAGCTCACTCATCTTGTTCAGTGTTGTGTCCTTGGCACAGAATAGTGCTCAGTGCATAGTAGATGCTCAGAAGGTGTTTGTTGCGTGACTGGATGAGCCTTAGCTAGCTCTCTGTGTTGCTGATAATACACCACCTTCTTGTGAAAGTGAAATAGGAAGTAAAATGAATTAGGAAGAACATTTTACAGACATTTTTCTCTTCCCGTTAGTAAAGTTGTATTTACCAAAAACGAGAGATATTGAAACTGGAGCTTGAAGATACTGATGTTAAGGTGTAAATTAAATGGCCCATTGCATAGTGTGCAAATTAGGAGAAGCCTTTCATTGCTTTTCTTCCATATATTATGAATAGTTGGACTATTCTATGGTGAATTGCAATCCGTAAACTTCAGTAGCTAACATGGAATTTCTCAAATATTTCATTGCTCCTTCTGTACTGCGTGTTTTTTTACACTACTTTTCTCCTGCCTTTATTCCAGAACATACAAACATACACATTCCACTTTCAGAAGAGGTTCACATGTAGATTACCTTGTAATTTTCATGGCCTAAATCTATCTATATCTAAAAATGTATTCTCTCCGAGATATTTAAGATAATTTTTTGTTAACATCACCATCTTTAAAATTTGACTTTCACAAAGAGATAATAGATTGGAGAAATGTCTTAATATCATATTTTAATATAATGAATATCTTGATATTAAAGAGTAAGTAATGAAAATGGGAACGATCAAAGGAATACAACAAAGAATAGAAAACAAGGTTCTGGTCTTGTGTAAGTGCTGTCTTTAGGAAAATAGAAATTAAATAACTTATGTAGTTCATGAACTGTGGACATTCCGAGCAGTTCTGAGCGATCTTATTGGTGGAGTGTGATGAATAAGTGAAAGAATATTATTAGGGGAATTATGTTAGCATTCTCTGTTGACACCGTGTTTCTCTAAACACACCAATAAATAAACCCTCCTGACAAAAAAAAATTCAATAATATGCCCCAATATTTTTCAGGGAGAATACAGTTAAACATGAACTATTTAAAAATGACAACCTCAAATTATTTTTAGCAATTTTGCATAGGGATAATGGATAGTTTGTTGTACTATAATATATTTACTGGGCACTCATACAATACTGTGCAGAGTTTATAAGTCACATGAATAATGTTTTTCATGGGTGTTTTTTGAAATCATTTGAGTTATTCTGGGGAAGTTGTTTCTAACTTTTAGAAATTTTATTCATCTGTGATGCATGGTCCTTAAATAAGTACAGACATATTAGTTAATTTTACATGTTTTATCTGGGCACTTAAATGTTGATTTAAAAAATTAACAAATTCATGATCCGTTATAATTATACTTACCTTCTGTAATTAACTTTACTTATTTATTTTTAATCTGCAGAGATGTGGTGAATCTGAAGTCTTAGATGAGAAGGAGTCTATTTCTTCATCTTCTCTTGCTGGATCCAGTTTGCCTGTTTTCCAGAATGTGCTGCTAAGGTTTTTAGATACACAGGCCCCCTCTTTGTGTAAGTAGAGAAAGCTCTTTGCCTCTAGGTCTTAAATAAGGGATTGATCTTTTTCTTTTTTGAAGCTGATTCCATTTTTTAAAATTTGTATCTTATTTAACACTCTTGGCACTGAATATATGTTTTACTGAGCACAATTTTGTGGCATGTTTTTTAATGGAGACTTTTAGGCAATTTAAAAATTGGTCAAGCTTCAAAGACTTTAAAATAATTTTAAAAAGTCAGCTCGCTCCTTCATGTAAAGAAGTAAGATCCTGTGACATTTGTCTGTATATTGATTGTGATTTGGAATTTTCTCTTTATTAGGAGTTTTCTAAATTTCTTATTTTCTAGTTTTTGCTCTTAAACATGGGGGTGGGGGGAAGGAAGTAACAGTACTCTATAGCCAGAGACATGGTAAAAGGAGGTAATTTATAGATGGCTGGCTGCTTCAGTACGTTCTCTGGGGTGTTTATGTCATCTCAGCTCTTTTTCTGCCTTTTTAGTGAGGAGTTGAGGGTTTCTGGAATAAAACACCACCCTGTGGGTTCAGGCTGTGGGTGAACACTTTTGAAATATTGCCTGAGCTATGTAGGCTTAATATTATTCTGAGATTTTCCTATGACAAAGTGCAGCAGGGAGGATCTTACAATAGACAACAGAAAAATGGCAAAAGGTAAAAAGCAATAGAAAGGGGAGAAAAAGGTTGGGGAGGAGGGAGACTTGTGAAGAAAGAGGTAAAGCAACAAGAAACAGTACTCTTCTGAGTCCTCTGAGGAGGGGCCTCATTTCAGGTTAAGTTTGCCGGTGAGTTTCTTTGAGACAATGGGCTCTCTCAGTTATTTGGTGGCTTCTAGGCTGGAAGGAGAGCAGCTGCTGGAGCTAATCTAGTGGTTGGAATATAGGGAGGAGTAATTCATGGAAAAGAAAGCAGAAACATGAAAGGTTGGAAGAGATCCCTGATAGCAGAAAATACATTGTCAGGCATGAAGTTAGCGATTCTAACTTACCTTGCCTCCTGGGGGAGACAACATTTGCCCTTTGCTTCTCTTGTTTCTTCCCCATTCTTGTTTTCTCTTTAGGAAAAACTCCTTCTTCCTTTGCCTTTGCTAGTTCATCTCATTTACTGCCTGTGAGAAAAAGGTGATCTGTTTTCTGAGAGAGGCTGCTCATCACCGAATTTGGTAGTAAGCAAGAGGAAATACTTAGGTTCAAGGTTTAGGGAACGGAGCTTAATGTTCCTTGGACAAATATTTCTCCTATTGGTGTTCTGTGATATGTGATGGTACCAAGGATTGAACTTTGCAGGTTAGTCTTAAAAATTTTGAATCTTATCTCAAAAGTAGAGACACAAAACTTTAGAGTACAGTGACAATATTGAAAGTCATAATGTGAGTTAAATAGGCTAGTTATGAATAAGAATAATCTGCAGAGCTCCATCTTTGTGTCCTTTTTATTCAGTTTTTCCTTTTTCTTTTCAGTGGATCCTGCTTACATTTTTTTCAAACACCATCTAAATTGTGGTTCTATTGTAGTCTCCTTTGAAAATGTGCACCGTATTCCCAAAACTGCACAGACACACTCAAGCTAGAAAAAGCAGTCATGAACTGTTTTATTAGTAAAACAGAGGACAGCAGTCTAGTCCTGCTGTCTTGTTTTCTGATCCCGAAAATTTCCTTGTTTATGTTAGTACTTGAATGGCTACTACTATCTTTAAACTTGTAATCGTGTTTAACATACTGGATATTTTTCAATTATAGTGGGACAATCAAAACTTGCCTGTCAGTTCTGCCCAAAATACTAGTGCCTCAGTAAATCTTCCAATAAATCTTTTTTTTTTTAAAGATTGATTGTAAAAAGTAATGAACATATTAAGCCTTAGTAATTAGCTTTTTTCTACCAGCCGGTCAAGGAATTCTTGATTGAATTTGTTTCTCTATAGCGGACCCAAACAGTGAATGTGAAAAGGTGGAATTTGTGAACCTGGTGCTGCTCTTCTGCGAGTTCATCCGCCATGACGTCTTCTCCCATGATGCATACATGTGTACCCTCATATCTCGAGGAGATTTGTCAGTCACTGCCTCGACCCAGCCACGGTCACCAGCAGGGGAAAATGCAGACGAACACTATTCCAAGGACCATGATGTGAAAATGGAGGTATGGCCCTGGTTACAATGCCCCACTGCCACAGAAACTAACCTCTGCTGGGAAGCATGTTCAGATAGGTTATGTAGTGGTGGAAGAGTGATGGCTTTTTGTTGTATTCTTTTGCTCCAAAGCTTATTTATCTCTACTTCTCAAGTGGCAGAGACATTTACACTATAGCTTATTATGTCTTGCAGAATTTCCCTTTGAATACTATAAAACTGTGATGAAAATACTTGACAGGCCATAACATTTTTCATAGGATTGGAATTATATGCTTTCAGTTCTAAATGTTTCTAATCTCTAGTTTTTCTTTAACATTCTATCTCAGAACTGGACTTGTTTTGACCTTTGTCAGCTGAGTTTTCATTCTAAGAATCATCTTTTCCCTAGTTTATCATTCATTACTTTTATCACTCTTTTATACATAATGGGAAATTTTGTTAGTCATAACACATCATATTTTGATTTCAGTTAATTAAAAATTTAATCTCTATTTCTCAAATGTTATAGAAGTGTTCTTTTCAACAAATTATTTTATGCTATGAGTGTGACTTTATAATTTTCTGCCAAATTCTGATATTTTGGATATTATTCAAGATACTTACTGAAATTTTCAAGACAAAAAAGTTGGAGGTGCTGATGGGAAATTGTAGAAAATGACGAGAACTTGTGATGATTACTTAAAAACTGACAGTTTAGGTCAGGCTCGGTTGCTCATGCCTGTAATCCCAGGACTTTGGGAGGCCAAGGTGAGTGGATCACCTTAGATCCGGAGTTTGAGACCAGCCTGACCAACATGGAGAAACCTTGTCTCTACTAAAAATATAAAATTAGCTGGGCATGGTGGGGCATGCCTATAATCCCAGCTACTTGGGAAGCTGAGGCAGGAGAATCACATGAACCCGGGAGGTGGAAGTTGCAGTGAGCAAAGATTGCCTCATTGCACTCCAGCCTGGGCAACAAGAGCCAAACTCTTGTCTCAGAAACAAAACAAAACAAAACAAACAAAAAACTGACAGTTTAGGCAGTATACCATTATTTTTTAAAACAATAGCTGTACTTGTAATTAAAAACCTGATAGTAGAATTGCAAACATGGATTCATAGTTCATACTGTTAAGGTTTGTTTTCAAAATGATGTAGGGTTAAAATTTTTTTTTAAATGCTTTTCTTAATTTATCAACAGTAGAAACTACAAGGCTAAAAACTGAAGTTCCTTTACCTGTTTACATGTTTTTATCCTCCTCCTTTTTTTTCCTATTTTATAGATAGTAAGGTATCTTTTATCTCAGATGTAGTCTTATATTTTTCTTAATAGGAAGAGTTGGTTAGTATGTGATGGGAAATAGCCCAGTGAAGGGAATTGTGGATGCTTTGTTTTTAATCAGGATGATCGTGTGCTCTTCTTTTAAAAGAGCGTGGAAGTTAAATTTTCTCATCATGATGAAAAAGAATGTGACTGTTCAAAGCAAGGCATTTCTTAAAGCTTCTTTCAGTTTATGGAGAAGAAAACAATATGGGGAACAAAAGACAGAGATGGTTAAAAATCTCACTGTCATGTTTTAGCTTCAGTTTCTTGATGAACTCCAAAACTTACAATGTTACTTTCTTTCTCTGGCAATTATCAGGAACAGAGTATTATGGCGCATATGGGCATTGACTCAGGAACTACTAACATTTTTGATGAAGTAGACAAGAGTGACTTTAAAACTGACTTTGGTTCGGAATTTCCAGTAGGTTCAAGCTTCGATTCTTATTCACAATTAAGAATTAACCCGCTCCCATCCCAGCCTGTCTCCATCCTTCTGTTTCTCAGAATGACTTGCGCATTTGTGATATGTAATCTTGCTATATTCCTCCTTTGGTACAATTGTCATCTGATACAGTTGGGTCATCCTCAGTTTTGGTTGCATGGCCTACTCTAAATTATAACACTCCTGCCCTCCTAATTGGCTGACTCTTTTATTCATTTTGAGATCATCATCATCTCAGTAATGTGTGAATGTAGTTTCACCATGATAGTCCATGTTGATTTGCTATGTGTGTCTTCAACTTCTATATAATAGCTTTCTTGGCTTTGGGCTTATTATACATGCTTCTAGTTTATTTCAATGTAGTTATGATGTGTTCTTCCTCGTGAATCATGATATATAACTTTAAAAAATATTGTTTGGAGTACAGAGTAAAACCTTTATGTCTATTATTCATTAGTCTTACTAGTTTATTGTTATGTATATGTTTGTGTAGGAAATGTAGTCCTATGAGAAACACTTACCCATAACTCTGCTTTTATCTTTAGTTTTCCAGGGTAGTGTAGACATATTTCTTATGTGTGTGGTTGTCATTTTCTCATCTACAAAATAGAGGGTGATGTTCACAGATTTGTACTGATCTGAATATGAATTTTGTGGAAATTAACACAATTTCTTCATGTTCTTTGCTCAGTGTTTAAGTAGGAAAAGGTATATAAGTCTCCGATGTGTGTGTGTTGTTATATAGAGCACTGTTGTTGGTTTTGCTTACTTTCATTTACAATCTCCAACATTTGTTTTACATGACTTAGATTTTTTCTCCTATGCCTGGAGAGTCCTGTGAGAATGCCAACACTTCCTTGGGCAGAAGAATCTCGGTTAATTGTGAGAAGTTGGTGAAGAGGGAAAAACCAAGGGAATTAATTTTTCCATCTAATTACGACCTCCTTCGCCACTTACAGTATGCAACACATTTTCCTATACCTCTGGTAAGTCATTGCTTCAATTAGTCTACACCGTGATTATTATAAGATAATAACGGTTGAACATCAAATTATTCAGCTATCTTCTTGACTATACATATTGATAGCAGGTGAATTTTTTGGTTTTACTTCTGCCTCTGTTTTAATTCTGGTCTTAAGTTTATGCACTGATGTAGTTCGAATTTGTAGAGATATCAGTGGCTAATTAGATTTAGAAAATGAAATTTTCTATATTAGTATCCTTTTATTGAAGAGCATTTGAGTCACTGCAGGTGATGTCTAAATGTATTTTCTTTTTCTTTTATTTTTTTTTTGAGGTGGAGTTTCGCTCTTGTTACCAAAGCTGGAGTGCAGTGCTGCAATCTCAGCTCACTGCAACCTCTGCCTCCCGGGTTCAAGCGTTTCTCCTCCCTCAGCCCACCGAGTAGCTGGGATTACAGGAGCATACCACCATGCCCAGCTAATTTTTTGTATTTTTAATAGAGAACGAGGTTTCACCATGTTGGGCAGGCTGGTCTCAAACTCCTGACCTCTTATGTGATCTGCCCACCTCGGCCTCCCAAAGTGCTGGGATTACAGATGTGAGCCACTTGTGCCTGGCCTAAATATGCTTTCTTTAATTTGAAAGTAAATTTACATAGTAGGCTTTATGGGCACTGTATTATGGTAGGTAGTTCCAGTCAGAATTTTGAGGCATAAGAAAAATGGGAGACAAATATCAAATGGCAAGCACTCAAATATGTTTATAATTGAGTAGAAACTCAAATTCCCACTGGAAGATGAGTCAGTTGACATTTCTGGGCCCCTTCCACTCTCAAAGAATGAGTATTCAAGAGAACAAGAGCATTTTAGTTGAAAAATTGGGTAAGATGTCACAGAGGTTATTTACTAGATAGGCTCGGCTTTGGACTGTTTCAGTTTAAGAATCGGATGGCAAATGGGAAAATCTTGGCAGAAAATTTACTGCTTGAGTCTTAGCAGAGTGATATGCTTTATTCTGAAGGATAACAAAATTGGTTTCTTAATATTAGAAATAAAAATGGGGCCAAAATTTGAAATAAAAGTTTATTCTTGGATTCATTAACTTGTTTTCTGGATATTTATTTTCCTAGGCATTTTTTTTTTAAATTGTACTTTAGGTTCTGGGGTACATGTGCAGATCATGCAGGATTGTTGCATAGGTACATACATGGCAATGTGGTTTGCTGCCTCCATCCCCCTGTCACCAATATCTGGCATTTCTCCCCATGTTATCCCTCTCCAACCTCCCCACTCCCTGCTGTCCCTCTCCTATCCCCTCAACAGACCCCAGTGTGTGATGTTCTCCTCCCTGTGTCCACGTGTTCCCATTGTTCAGCACCCGCCTATGAGTGAGGACATGCGATATTTAATTTTCTGTTCTTGTGTCAGGTTGCTGAGATTGATGGTTTCCAGATTCATCCATGTCCCTACAAAGGACACGAACTCATCGTTTTTTTTATGGCTGCATAGTATTCCATGGTATATATGTGCTACCTTTTCCTTGTCCAGTCTATCATCGATGGACATTTGGATTGCTTCCAGGTCTTTGCTATTGTAGACAGTGCTGCAGTGAACACACATGTGCATGTGTCTTTATAATAGAATGATTTATAATCCTGGATATATACACAGTAATGGGATTGCTGGGTCAAATGGGATTTCTATTTCAAGGTCCTTGAGGAATCGCCACACTGTCTTCCACAATGGTTGAACTAGTTTACACTCCCATCAACAGTGTAAAAGTGTTCCTATTTCTCCACATCCTCTCCAGCATCTGTTGTCTCCAGATTTTTTAATGATCGCCATTCTAACTGGCGTGAGATGGTATCTCAGTGTGGTTTTGATTTGCATTTCTCTAATGACCAGTGATGGTGACTGTTTTTTCATATATTTGTTGGCTTAATATATATCTTCTTCTGAAAAGTGTCTATTCATATCCTTTGCCCACTTTCGATTGGGATTGTTTTTTTCTCGTAAATTTGTTTTAGTTCTTTGTAGATTCTGGATATTAGCCCTTTGTCAGATGGGTAGATTGCAAAAATTTTTTCCTATTCTGTTGGTTGCGGGTTCACTCTAATGGTTATTTCTTTTGCTGTACAGAAGCTCTGGAGTTTAATTAGATCCATTTGTCTATTTTGGCTTTTGTTGCCAATGCTTTTGATGTTTTAGTCATGTAGTCCTTGCCTATGCCTGAATCCTGAATGGTTTTGCCTAGGTTTTCTTCTAGGATTTTTATGGTGTTAGGTCTTATGTTTAAGTCTTTACTCCATCTGGAGTTAATTTTAGTGTAAGGTGTCAGGAAAGGGTCCAGTTTCTGTTTTCTGCACATGGCTAGCCAGTTTTCCCAACATCATTTATTAAACAGGAAACCCTTTCCTCATTGCTTGTTTTTGTCAGGTATGTCAAAGATCAGATGGTTGTAGATGCGTGGCATTTCCTCCAGGGCCTCTGTTCTGTTCCATGGTCTATATCTCTGTTTTGGTACCAGTACCATGCTGTTTTGATTACTGTAGCTTTATAGTATAGTTTGAAGTCAGGTAGGGTGATGCCTCCAGCTTTGTTCTTTTTGCTTAGGATTGTCTTGGCTATGCAGGCTCTCTTTTGGTTCCATATGAAGTTTAAGGTGGTTTTTCCCAGTTCTGTGAAGAAGGTCATTGGTAGCTTGATGGGGATAGTGTTGAATCTGTAAATTACTTTGAGCAGTATGGCCATTTTCACGATATTGATTCTTCCTAACCATGAGCATGGAATGTTTTTCCATCTGTTTGTGTCCTCTTTTATTTCCTTGAGCAGTGGTTTGTAGTTCTCCTTGAAAAGATCCTTTACATCTTTTGTTAGTTGTATTCCTAGGTGTTTTATTCTCGTTGTAGCAATTGTGAATGGGCGATCGCTCATGATTTGGCTCTCTATTAGTCTGTTATTGGTGTATAGGAATGCTTGTGATTTCTGCACATTGATTTTGTATCCTGAGACTTTGCTGAAGTTGCTTATCAGTTTAAGGAGATTTCGGGCTGAGAGGATGGGGTCTTCTAAATGTGCAATCATGTTTTCTGCAAATAGAGACAATTTGACTTCCTCCTTTCCTAATTGAATACCCTTTATTTCTTTTTCTTGCCTGATTGCTCTGGTTAGAACTTCCAATCCTATATTGAATAGGAGTGGTTTGAGAGGGCATCCTTTTCTGGTGCCAGATTTGAAAGGGAATGCTTCCAGTTTTTGCCCATTCAGTATGATATTGGCTGTGAGTTTGTCATAAATAGCTTTTATTATTTTGAGATACCTTCCATCAATACCTAGTTTATTAAGAGTTTTTAGCATAAAGTGCTGCTGAATTTTGTCAAAGACTTTCTCTGCATCTATTGGGATAATCATGTGATTTTTGTCTTTGGTTCTGTTTATGTGGTGGATTACATTTAGACTTGCTTTTGTTGAACCAGCCTTTCATCCCTGAGATGAAGCCTACTTGATGGTGATGGATAAGCTTTTTGATGTGCTATCGTATTTGGTTTGCCAGTATTTTAATGAAGATTTTTGCATCGATGTTCATCATGGAAGTTGGCCTGAAGTTTTCTTTTTTTGTTGAGTCTCTGCTGAGTTTTGGTATCAGAATGATGTTGGTCTCATAAAATGATTTGGGAAGGATTCCCTCTTTTTGTATTGTTTGGAATAGTTTCAGAAGCTATGGTACCAGCTCTTCTTTGTAATTCTGATAGAATTTGGCTGTGGACCCATCTGGACCTGGATTTTTTTTGGTTGGTAGGCTATTAATTGCTGCCTCAACTTCAGCCCTTGTTATTCATCTATTCAGGGTTTCAACTTCTTCCTGGTTTGTGCTTGGGAGGGTACAAGTGTCCAGGAATTTATCCATTTCTTCCAGGTTTACTTGTTTATGTGCTTCGAGTTGTTTATCATAATCTCTGATGGTAGTTTGTATTTCTGTGGAATCGGTGGTGATATCCCCTTTATCATTTTTTATTGCATCTATTTGATTCTTCTCTGTTTTCTTGTTTTATTAATGTGGCTCTTGGTCTATCTATTTTGTTGATCTTTTCAAAAAACCAGCTCCTGGAGTTATTGATTTTTTGAAGATTTTTTTTGTGTCTCTATCTCCTTCAGTTCTGCTCTGATCTTAGTTATTTCTTGTTTTCTGCTAGCTTTTGTGTTTTTTTGATCTTGCTCTTCTGGCTGTTTCAACTTTGATGATAGGGTGTCAATTTTAGATCTTTCCTTGCTTCTCATGTGGGCATTTATTACTATAAATTTCTCTCTAGACACTGCTTTAAATGTGTCCCAGAGATTCTGGTACGTTGTGTCTTCATTCTCGTTGGTTTTGAAGAACATCTTTATTTCTGCCTTCATTTCATTGTTTATCCAGTTGACATTAAGGAGCCAGTTATTCAGTTGCCATGACGTTGTGTGGTTCTGAGTTAGTTTCTTAATCTGGTGTTCTAATTTGATTACAGTGTGGTCTGAGAGACCGGTTGTTATGATTTCCGTTCTTTTGCATTTGTTGAGGAGTGATTTACTTCCAATTATATGGTCAATTTTAGAATAGGTGTGATGTGGTGCTAAGAAGAATGCTTATTCTGTGGATTTAGGGTGGGGAGTTCTGTAGATGTCTATTAGGTCTGCTTGGTCCAGATCTGAGTTCAAGTCCTGGATACCTTTGTTAATTTTCTGTCTCATTGATCTAATATTGACAGTGGAGTGTTGTCTCCCACTGTTAATGCGTGGGAGTCTTAGTCTCTTTGTAGGTCATTAAGAACTTGCTTTATGTATCTGGGTACTCCTGTATTTGGTGTGTATATGTTTAGGATTGTTAGCTCTTCTTGTTGCATTGTTCCTTTTACCATTGTGTAGTTCCCTTCTTTGTCTCTTTTGAACTTTGTTGGTTTAAAGTCTTATTTCATCAGGGACTAGGATTGCAACTCCTGTTTTTTTTTTGCTCTCCATTTGCTTGGTAAATCTTCCTCCATCTCTTTATTTCGAGCCTGTGTGTGTCTTTGCATGTGAGATGGGTTTCCGGAGTACAGCACACAAAATGTCTTGACTTTTTATCCAATTTGCCAGTCTGTGTCTTTTGATTGGGGCATTTAGCCCATTTACATTTAAGGTTAATATTGTTATGTGTGAATTTGATCTTGCCATTTTGATGCTAACTGGATATTTTACCTGTTAATGGATGCAGTTTCTTCATTATGTCAATGGTGTTTAGGTAATTTGGTACGTTTTTGGAGTGGTTAGTACTGGTTGTTCCTTTCCATGTTGAGTGCTTCTTTTAGGAGTTTTTGTAAGGCAGGCCTGGTGGTGACAGAATCTCTCAGCAATTGCCTGTCTGTAAAGGATTTTATTTCTCCTTCACTTATGAAACTTAGTTTGGCTGGATATGTAATTCTAGGTTGAAAGTTGTTTTCTTTAAGGATGTTGAATATCGGCCCCCACTCTCTTCTGGCTTGTAGGATTTTTGCCGAGAGATCCACTCTGAGTCTGATGGGCTTCCCTTTGTGAGTAACCTGACATTTCTTGCTGGCTGCTCTTAGCATTTTTTCCTTCATTTAAATCCTGGTGAATCTGACAATTATGTGCCTTGGGGTTGCTCTTCTTGAGGAATATTTTTGTGGTGTTCTCTGTATTTCCTGGACTTGAATATTGGCCTGCCTTGCTAGGTTGGGGAAGTTCTCCTGGATAATATCCTGAAGAGTGTTTTCCAGCTTAGATTCATTCTCTCTTCACATTCAGGTACACTTATCAAACGTAGATTAGGTCTTTTCACATAATCCTATATTTCTTGGAAGCCTTATTCATTTCTTTTCACTCTCTTTTCTCTAATCTTGCCTTCTTGTTTTATTTCATTGAGTTGATATTCAATCTCTGATATCCTTCTTCTGCTTGGTCAATTCGGCTATTGAAAATTGTGTATGCTTCGCGAAGTTCTTATGTTGTGTTTTTTAGCTCCATCAGGTCATTTATATTCTTCTCTAAGCTGTTTATTCTCTTTAGCGTTTCATCTAACCTTTTTTCAAGGTTTTTAGTTTCTTTGCATTGAGTTAGAACATGTTCTTTTAGCTCAGAGAAGTTTGTTATTACCCACCTTTTGAAGTCTGTTTCTGTTAATTCATCAGACTCATTCTCCATCCAGCTTTGTTCCCTTGCTTGTGAGGAGTTCTGATCCCTTGGAGGATGAGAGGAGTTCTGGTTTTTGGTGTTTTCATCCTTTTTGTGCTGGTTTCTTCCCATCTTTGTGGATTTATCTACCTATGTTCTTTGTAGTTGGTGACTTTTGGATCGGGTCTCTGAGTGGACGTCTTTTTTGTTGATGTTGAAGCTATTTCTGTTTTTTAGTTTTCCTTCTAACAGGCCCCTCTGCTGTAGAACTGCTGGAGGTCCACTCCAGACCCTGCTTGCCTGGGGATCATCTGTGGGGTCTGCAGAACAGTAAGGGTTGCTGCTGGTTTCTTCTTCTGATATGTTTGTCCTAGAAGGGTACCTGCCAGGTGTCAGCCTGAGCTCTTCTTTATGAGGTGTCTCTTTGGACATACGGGGTTTGGGGAGCTGTTTGAGGAGACAGTGTGTCTCTTATGCAAGCTCAAGTGCTGTGCTGTGAGTTCTGTTGTTCTGTTCAGAGCTGCTGGGCAGGTACATTTAAGTCTCCTGCAGTGGAACTCATAATTGCCTCTTTTCCCAGGTGGTCTGTCCTGGGATGGTGGGGCTTTATCTATAAATTTTTGATGTGCTGCTGCCTTTTTTCAGAGATGCCCTGCCCCTAAGGAGGTGGCCTAGTCACAGTCTGCCGGCAGAGACGCTTCTGAGCTGCCACGGGTTCTGCCCAACTGTTGTGTAAATTTCCTTGCAGTTTTGTTTACAGAGCTATAGTTAGAACTGCCTCTGTAATGGCGGTCTGCCTCAGAAATGGTAGTCTGCCTCGGTAATCAGTCTGCCTTGGTAATGGCAAACTGCTTCGGTAATGGAGGACTGCCTTGGTAGTGGTGGACTGCCTTGGTAATGGTGGATGCCTTTCCCCTCACTGAGCTGTACTGTCCCGGGTCCAGCTGTTCTTGCTGCAAAAGTCTCAATCCAGAGTGTTTCAGATTGCTGGTGTTTATGGGGATGGGACCTGCTGAGCCAAATCACCTGGCTCCCTGTTTCAGCCCCCTCTTTTTCAGTTGAATGAGTGGCTGTCTCCCAGCATTCCAGGCGCCAGTTGAAATGGCCGCCCAGATTTGTGTGAGTTTTTGTGTGGAAACCTGCGGCACTGGTTGAAACAGCTGTGCTGGAAACTCATGGTGCTTTTTGGTCTGGGAATCTCCTGGTCTGTGGGTTGTAAAAACCCATTTGGAAATGTAGTGATCACTTACCCTCTGCGTTGTTCTTGCTGGGAACTGCACTCCAGAGCTGTTCCTATTCAGCCATCTTGGATCTCCTACCCTGGATTTTTTATTTTAAGTGCAATTTCAGTGAGTCATTTTTTTCATTGGGTGTTACTTTTACATATAAAAAACGTAATTGTAGGTGTATTACGTTACTTCCTGGGTGTCTTCTAGGAGTTTTGATCTGCAAAACTGAATATTCTGTTAAAGTTATTTATTTATTTAGTTGGTATTTTGGAATATCTCCTGAAATAACTTTCAAAATGACCAAACCTATATATTTTTTTCTTATTACAGTTAAAAGTCTGTTTTTTTTGTACTTTTTCTATGTCCATTCCCATTTCAAAACTTGCCAAATTGCCAAACCCATATATTTTTTTCCTTATTACAATTAAAAATCTATGTTTTTGTTAATTTTTCTATGTCCAGGGCTATGTCAAACCTTCCATAGTTTGTTCTTATTTATCACTGTCTGAATGATATCTACAGTTTTCAGCTCTTACCTATAGACATTATTCTTTTACCATGTAATGGAGTAATCTAACAGTTTATTTAGGGGAGCCGAGAGGGTAGCCTTATATTTTAGAGATGTATCCTGATGATGAACTATCATGACGTTTGGGATGTGTTTTTAAAATATTCAGGATAAAAAAGGGAGACGGTATTAACATCCGGAGTTTATTTAATAGTAATGTACAAATGTTAACTTCTTCATTTCAACAAATGTACTGTGGTTCTTTTAAGTCATTTATGTTAGAGGAAACTGGCTGAATGGCATATGGAACTCTATGTACTATTTTGCAGCTTCTCTGTAAATTGGAAATTATCCTAATAAAAAGTTAATTTAAAAGAAAGAATAAAAGGGTGGTGGTAAATAAAGCAAACATGGAAAAATGTTGAAAATGGTTGAAACTGGTTTAATGGTTGAGGGTTATGTGTTCCTTTCTTGGGTAAGCAGAGCTTTGCAGGTCTTTTTCCCAGGTGTCTGGGTGTCAGAGCAGGACACTAAGCCTCAGCTTCTTTACTCTGTTGTTCCTGTGACCTTGGTTTCACAGTTCTTGCCTGCATTTAACATTCTACTTCCTTGGAAGGAAGAGCTTAAATTGTTTTCAGTGACCAGGTGTCATAATGAATCATGAGATAATTTAACTGTAATGATTCATGAAAGAATTCCTAGTAGGATACATTTATTTAATAGCTTTCTATCACCAGTTGCACTAAACTCTCTATTACCATGAGTGCAATTCAGAAGAAGCAAAAAGATATGTTACTATAACACTGACATTAGGAATGCTACTAAGAGTCTGTTTTTTTTCCTTAATGAAAAGAAAAAATCTGACTAGCTTGTCATGTATGTGAAGAGACTCTAAAAATATGGTTAAGAAAAATGTTGTCTATCTCCCCATCTCTCCTATGGGGCCCTACTAAGTGAAGACTAAGGAAAAAAGGACTAAAGGGGGCTTGACCAAAGATTCAGAAAAATAGTTGCATGATGCTATTCTATGAATAATATCTTGATTTGCCCGTTAGTAAAACATGTTTCTTAGACTACCAACAAACACAGGTTCTAATGGATAGGCATTCTACCAGCCTGCAAGTGAGGTAAGTCATTTACACTGTGTCAGATGTGTGAGGCTGCTGGAGTTTCTGTCATTACCATTAGCTAGCTAGAATTGTATAGCATTATCTTGTTGTACGTTTTGTAATAGGCACTTTATGCATTTTCTCATTTATTATTCACTTCAGAGTCAAAATATATTTATGAAATTTTAGATAGGATTTTCAAGCTTCAGAAAGTAATTTGTGAAATAAAAAAATGAGTTTGGAATGCAACTTATTTTCCTAGCTTCCAGGAACACCATTTCTTAATCATTACAGGTAATGCAAATGGATTTACTAGTTATTTTTTTTATTATTTTTTTTTGTAGTGGAGTTTCAGTCTTGTTGCCGAGGCTGAAGTGCAATGGTGTGATCTCGGCTCACTGCAACCTTCACCTGCTGGGTTCAAGCAGTTCTCCTCCCTCAGCCTCCCAAGTAGCTGAGATTACAGGCATGTGCCACCACACCTGGCTAAATTTGTATTTTTAGTAAAGACAGGGTTTCTCATGTTGGTCAGGCTGGTCTCAAACTCCCAATCTCAGGTGATGTGCCCACCTCTGCCTCCCAAAGTGCTGCCATTACAGGGGTGAACCACTGTGCCCAGCCAGCAGCTGTTTTTATATGGCTTTATTTTACTAATGAAATAAAAAAAAAAAAAAACAGAGTCATCATGTATGCTTATCTAAATTTTTCCAATGTTCTTTTTCCTACTCAGTCTTTTATTTAATGCAGTGTATTCTTTCTGCATCACCAGCAGTGGAGAGAATTTGATCAGAGATGTGACTCTGAGAGCTGGAGTCACCTATACTTCACTGTTTTTGTTTGTTTTGAGACAGAGCCTCACTCTTTTTGCCCAGTATAGAATCCAGTGGTGCATTCTCAGCTCACTGCAGCCTCCCCCTTCCAGGTTCAAGCTGTTCTCCTGCCTCAGCCTCCCAAGTAGCTGGGATCATAGGTGTGCACCACCATGCCTGGCAAAGTTTTATATTTTTAGTAGAGATGGGGTTTCACCATGTTGGCCAGGCTGATCTCTAACTCTTGAATTCAAGTGATCTGCCTGCCTCGGCCTTCCAAAATGCTGGGATTACAGGCATGAGCCACCACACCCAGCTGGAGTTACCTATACTTTAAACTGGGGCACTGCATGGAGTCAGGCTCGTCTTTCCGGACCTGGGCAGCGCTAAGCGGCCCAGCCTATGCTGTATTCCTAATTCGGCCTTGCAATGTGAAATCAGTGTGTCTGTTTTATAAAGACCACCTGACTCGTGCTGTTTTACCATTGATGTGCTATTGATGTGGTTTTCTAGTACCAAAACACTAGTTTCAGTAGTTAGTATAATTTAACAACTTCCTCTGAAATGTTACAAGGCCTCTGTGTTTCATATTACTTCAAAATAGAAATGAGAAGTCACTAAATTTATTATTACTAACATCAGGAAGCCTTTATTTATAACCTACAGATAGAATATAAGTACATATAATACTTTAAAGTTTGTCTATGTTTTTCAAGCCTTTTTATAAATAAAAGTTTTTGGTTATTGTGTTAGAAAAAAATTAAATATTAAAAATTAGAGGAGTAATGAGCTGAAAGGTTACCATCTTTTGAAGTGATGGATTAAAAATAAATCAGGCACAAGTATTTTTATGTAAGCTGCATTTTTAAAAGTAATCTGAAAGGCTTTAAAATCATGTTGCTGGTGGGCATTCTGGTAACTTACATGGAAATGATTTTTCATATTTTTATCAAGAAGTCAGTTCTAGACATTTAAATGAATAACTCATGAATACCTTTGGATTTATATCATGGACCTATTGGATTTCAAGGATATTGCAGGATTTTATATTGGTTCAATGAGACTCTGGTTTTTTGTACAGATATTTGTGTTAAAGAGTATCAACAAGCATAACATTACAAGCTTGACTTGCATTTGGAAACAGGATGTCTAAGTAAACCAGTACATATTTGCTAACTACCTGTGTTTTTTCATACTGAGTTTTTTTTTTCTCTTTCAAAACCATAAATTTATGATCCAGTAAGTCCAGAATTGGTAGCATGAAAAAAAATCCTGTCTTTTATGCATTATTTTCACTTCTTAATTTTTCTTTCTGAGCCTTGGTCCCTTTAGGTGAGGCGAAAGTCTCAGTGACCTTTAAGCGGAATGCTTTTGAGAGATGATAGTACAGGATAGGATCAAAGCACAGGTTTGACACAGCCAGGAGCAGTGTGGCCTCTTTGGCTTTGAAGAGTGAAATCCTGGTTGAGCAATCAGTTATGACTTCTGTCTGGCTGAGGGTATATGGGATGCGGACAATGTGATAAGGAACAAAGCATATGATGTAGCCTGTGGTCACTAAAAGTATCTTGATGAGGGCCTTTTTCACATTTGGATAATTTTCATTATCTCTGTTTCTGTAGAGCTGTCGAATTACAAGGCAGTTGGATATTAAAATGATGGCTGAGAAATTAAAAAATATTGCTACACATATGAAATTGGTTAGCAAATGCCAGTTTCTTCCAAATTCTTTTTTAAACTCCATACAACCCACATTTGACTTTTCCTTGATGTCCTTGATGGGAATCATCATATTTGGCACCATTATGAGAAGGACCATTAGCCACACAACGGTTGATATCATTTTGGCAAATCCAGGTTCTTGTATTCGGTAGATCTTGCAGCTGTGTATTAATTGAAGACAGCGATCAATGCTGACAAATGCCAAGAATATAATTGATAAGTACATATTGATATAGATGAGGCAGGCTGTTACTTGGCAGTGGAATATCTTCAGCTTCCAAGGTGCGACACCCAAGTCAACAACAATTTTCACCGGTAATGCCAGAGTAAGCAGGAAATCGGCTGTAAGCAAATTAATTAAGTAGATGCTCACACACCTGTGATTAGTATTCTTCTGTAGAAAAGCCCAGGTTGCAAAACAACTTCCAATAATTCCAACAAGGAAAACTAAATAAAAAAAATACGTGAATGGCTCCAGATCTTTATAAACTGGGCAGAAGAACGAACTGTTTGTCATCTTGAGGGAAGGTCAGGATGACTGCTGATTGAAAAGAAAAATTTCTAAGACTCTGTAAAAGAAACAAGAGAAGGGAGGTTAATTAAAATTAGCAACTATTTTGTTGAAAAGACATTTGTCCTCACAATACTATTATATTTCCAGTTCTTAGATATAATTTTTTTTTTTTTTTTTTTTTTTTTTTTTTT
>PVKP010036240.1:8329-22698 GCA_004027715.1 Plecturocebus donacophilus | reverse complement strand
CGTATATATACGTATACATATATATATATATATATATATTTTTTTTTTTTTTTTGAGACCGAGTCTCACTCCATCACCAGGCACCAGGCTGGAGTGCAGTGGCGCGACCTCGGCTCACTGCAGTCTCCGCCTCCTGGGTTCAAGCAATGCTTCTGCCTCAGCCTCCCGAGTAGCTGGGACTTACAGGCGCGTGCCATCACACCCAGCTAATTGTATTTTTAGTAGAGATGCGGTTTCACCATGTTGGCCAAGATGGTCTCGATTTCTTGACCTCGTTATCCACCCACCTTGGCCTCCAAAGTGCTGGGATTACAGGTCTCTTTTTAACCTTTAAGGCCTGAAGTGGAAGGGTTCTTGTTTTTTAATAGAGACGGGGTCTCTCTGTATTGCTCAGGCTGGTCTCGAACTCCTGGTCTCAAAGGATCCTCCCACCTCGGCCTCCCAAAGTGCTGGGATTACAGGCGTGAGCCACCATGCCCAGCTTGATCTGTGTGTTTTTTGTTTGTTTGTTTGTTTTGAGACAGAGTTTCGCTGTTGTTGCCCAAGCTGGAGAGCAATGGCGCGGTCTTGGCTCACTGCAACCTCCGCCTCCCAGGTTGCAACGATTCTCCTGGCTAAGCCTCCAAAATAGCTGAGATTACAGGTGCCTGCCACCACTCCCAGCTGTGGAATTAAACACATTAGTGCCCAGCATGCTGCCACTTAGCTTGAAAAGGTGTTCAGGATTAAGGTAAAGAAAACAATCTAGGCCAGGCGCAGTGGCTCACACCTGTAATCCCAGCAGTTTCGAAGGCCAAGGTGGGTGGATCACTTGAGGTCAGGAGTTCCAGACCAGCCTGACCAACATGGTGAAACTCCACCTCTCCAAAAATACAAAAATTAGCTGTGGGTTGTGGGGGGTATCTGTAATCCCAGCTGCTGTGGAGGCTGAGGCATGAGAATCACTTGAACCCGGGAGGCAGAGGTTGTAGTGAGCCCAGATTATACCACTGCACTCCAGCATGGGCAACAGAGCAAGACCCTGTCTCAAAAAAACAATAAAGTCCAGCTATCTCCTTACCCTAGAAAAGTTTTCCTACGATTTAGCCCCTAGACTTTTCTCCCCAAACACATCCTTGGAACTGAGCCTATGGCCAAGGTGATCCCAAATCACCAACCCAGCTTCTCTATGTCTAGCCACCCTGAAGCCTGAAGCCCTTCTGGAGGACCCTCTTTAAATGTGTTAATATACAAAACGCTAAAAAGAAAGCCATAACATAGTCAGTGGCCCTTCAGTGGAATTAATAAAGGTACGTTCGGGAGGCTGAGGCAGGAGAATTGCTTGAACCTGGGAGGTGGAGGTTACAGTGAGCTAAGATTGTGCCACTGCACTCCAGCCTGGCACCTCGAAACACGGGAAGACTGTCTCAAATAAATAAATAAATAAATGTATGCTATTTGAGTGAAATCTGTTGATTTTTCTGCAAGGGGTTTTCTAATGATCTACGGACTGAAGTTAGTCCATATTGAGATTAATCAATGTCTAAATTTAGTGAATAAACATCCTGTGCTTTAAACTCCCTCTCGTCCCAGAGAACCCAACCAGTGAAAGTTTCCAATTAGTAAAATGAGGATAATGATAGTATCTGTCTTTTGGGGTTCTCATAAGATATAATTTACAAAGCATGCATGGTGGCATGGGACTGTGATCCCAGTTACTTGGGAGGCTAAGGCGGAAGGATCGTTTGAGCCCAGGAGTGCCAATTCAGCCTTGGCAACATAGAGAAACCATGCCTCAAAAAATAATAAATTAGGCCAGGCTCCATGGCTCACACCTGTAATCCTAGAACTTTGGGAGGCCAATGCAGGCGGCTCACTTGAAGTCAGGAGTTTGAGACCTGCCTGGCCGATATGGTGAAACCCCAATCTCTACTAAAAATACAAAAATTAGCCTGGTGTGGTGGTGCATACCTGTAATCCCAGCTACTCAGGGGGCTGAAACAGGAGAATCACTCGAACACAGGAAGCAGAGTTTGCAGTGAGCGAAGATCACACCATTGCACCCCAGCCTGGGGGACAAGAGTGAAACTCCATCTCAAAAAAAAAAAAAGTTAATACATGTAAAAAAGTGCTTAGGATACTTGGCTGGCAAACAGTAAACAATAAATGTCAGCTATACTTATTACACTTTTGAGAGAGAGACTACATTGAGAAGGGGTTAGAAATGGAAGATTTTTATTTTGTACATTTTTTTTTCCACTGAGGCTCACTCTGTTGCCAGGCTGGAGTGCAGTGTCACGATCTTGGCTCACTGCAACCTCCGCCTCCAGGGTTCAGGCGATTCTCGTGCCTTAACCTACCGAGTAGCTAGGATTACAGGCGCTCACCACCAATGCCCAGCTAATTTTTTGTATTTTCTGTAGAGACAGGGTTTCACTGTGTGGACCAGGTTGGTCTTGAATTCCTGACCTCAGGTGATCAGCCTGCCTTGGCTTCCCAAAGTACTGGGATTACAGGCGTGAGCCACTGCACCCGGCCCCAGCTAATTTTTGTATTTTTTTGTAGAGACGGGGTTTCACCGTGTTGACCAGGATGGTCTCAAAACTCCTGACCTCAGGTGATTCACCTGTCTCTGCCACCCAAAGTGTTGGGATTACAGGCATGAGCCATTGCGCCTGTCCTAACTTTTTTTGTGTGTGTGTGCTGTTGTTGTTGTTGTTTGTGAGACGGAGTCTCACTCTGTCACCCATGCTGGAGTGCAGTGGCGCAGTCTCGGCTCCCTTTACAACCTCCGCCTCCTGGGTTCAATTGATTCTCCTGCCTCAGCCTCTCAAGTAGTTGGGACTACAGGCGTGCACCACCACGCCCAGCTAATTTTTGTATTTTTAGTAGAGATGGGGGTCTTACCATGTTGGCCAGGATGGTCTCTATCTCTTGACCTAGTGTTCCACCAGCCTTCACCTCCCAAAGTGCTGGGATTACAGGCATGAGCCACCGTGCCCGGCCTTTTATTTTGTACTTTATACACTTTGGTGCTGTTTGAGCTCTATAATGAGTATGAATTTTTTTTTTTTTTTTTTTTGAGACAGAGTTTTGCTCTTGTTGCCCAGGCTGCAATGCAGTGGTAAGATCTCAGCTCACTGCAACCTCCACCTCCCTAGTTCAAGCAGTTCTCCTGTCTCAGCCTCCCTAGTAGCTGGAATTACAGGCCCCACCACCACACCCAGCTGGTTTTTGTATTTTTAGTAGAGATGGGGTTTTCCATGATAGTCAGGCTGGTCTTGAACTCCTCACCTCAGGTGATCCGCCCACCTCAGCCTTCCCAAAGTGCTGGGATTACAGGTGTGAGCCACTGCATCTGGCCAAGTATGAATTTTTTATCAATGATTTTTTAATATTTTTGGAGTAATAGAATTTCTGCCTAATTAGAAAAATGATTCCTGGCCAAATGCAGTGGATCACAAAGGCAAAAATTAGCTGGGTGTGGTGGCACATGTCTGTAATCCCAGCTACTTGGGAGGTTGAGACAGGAGAATTGCTTGAACCGAGGGGGCAGAGGTTGCAGTGAGCCAAGGTAGTGCCACTGCACTCCAGCCTGGGTGACAGAGTGAAAATCCTACTAAAAAAAAAAAAAGGTGGGGGCCTAACACTTGTAATCCCAGCACTTTGGGAGGCCAAGGCAGGTGCATTACCTGAGGTCGGGAGTTCGAGACTAGGCTATCAGGGAAAAACCCTGTCTCTACTAAAAATACAAAAATTAGCTGGGTGTGGTGGCACATGCCTGTAATCCCAGCTACTCAGGAGGCTGAGGCAGAATTGCTTGAACCTGGAAGGCGGAGTCTGCAGTGAGCTGAGATTGTGCCATTGTACTCCAGCCTGGGCAACGAGACCAAAACTCTATCTCAAAAATAAATAAATAAATAAATAATCTAGGTGCAGTGGCTCACGCCTGTAATCCCAGCACTTTGGGAGGCCCAGGTGGGTGGATCACGAGGTCAAGAGTTTGAAACCATCCTGGCTAACATGGTGAAATCCCAACTCTACTAAAAATACAGAAAATTATCTGGGCATGGTGGTGTGTGCCTGTAGTCTCAGCTACTTGGGAGGCTGAGGCAGGAGAATCGTTTGAAGCCAGGAGGTGGAGGTTGTAGTGAGCCGAGGTGGCACCACTGCACTCCAGCCTCGGTGACAGAGCAAGACTCCGTCTCAAAATAATAAAATAATAAAGTATTAAAGAGGCAGCAGCAATGGGGATAAATGAAGGGTATAGTGAGATGTGTTAAGAAAATATGGCCAGGGCCAGGTGTGGTGACTCACGCCTGTAATCCTAGCACTTTGGGAGGCCGAGGTGGGTGGATCACCTGAGGTCAGGAGTTGAAGACCAGCCTGGCCATCATGGTGAAACTCCATCTTTGAAAGAAAAAAAAAATATGGCCGGGTGCAGTGGTTTATGCCTGTAATCCCAGCACTTTGGGAGGCCAATGCAGGTGGATCACATGAGGTCAGGAGTTACAGACCAGCCTGGCCAACATGGTGAAACCCTATCTCTACTAAAAATACAAAAATTAGCCAGTCGGGGTGGTAGGCACCTGTAATCCCAGCTACTCAGGAGGCTGAGGCAGGAGAATCACTTGAACCAGGGAGGCTGAGGTTGTGGTGAGCCGACATCGCACCACTGCACTCCAGCCTGGGCGACAGAGAGAGACACTCTGACTCAAAAAAAAAAAAAAAAAAAAAAAAAAAACAAAGAGAAGATAGAATTATGAGGGTTAGGAAGCATTTGAGTAAAGTCCTGAGGAAGGATAACAGGGAGTAGGTTTAGATAACAAAATGGACAGTCATTCCATCAATTAATTTAAGCCAAGTGCAGTGGCTCACGCCTGTAATCCTAGCACTTTGGGAGGCCAAGATGGGTGGGTCACAAGGTCAGGAGTTTGAGATTAGCCTGGCCAATATGGTGAAACCCCATCTCTACCAAATATACAAAAATTAGTTGGGCATGGTGGTGCACACCTGTAATCCCAGCTAGCTGGGAGGCTAAGGCAGGAGAATTGCTTGAACCGGGACCCAGGAGATGGAGGTTGCAATGAGCTAAAATCATGCCACTGCAATCCAGCCTGGCCTACAGAGTGAGACTCCCTCTCAATAAAAATAAAAATAAAATAAAAGAGGGCTGGGCAAGGTGACTCAGGCCTGTAATCCCAGCACTTTGGGAGGCTGAGGCGGATGGATCACCTCAGGTCCTGGTTTCAGGAGTTTGAAACCAGCCTGACCAACATGGAGAGACTCCATCTCTACTAAAAATACAAAATTGGACAGGCATGGTGGCACATGCCTGTATCCCAGCTACTCAGGAGGCTGAGGCAGGAGAATTGCTTGAACCTGGGAGGTGGAGGTTGTGGTGAGCCAAGATTGAGCCATTACACTCCAGCCTGGGCAACAAGAACGAAACCTTGTCTCCAAAAAAAAAAGGCCAGGCACAGTGGCTCACACCTGTAATCCCAGCACTTTGGAGGCCAAGCCAAGTGTATCACCTGAGGTCAGGAGTTCCAGACCATCCTGGCCAACATAGTGAAATCCCGACTCTAGAAAAATACAAAAAATTAGCTGGGCATGGTGGTGGGCACCTGTAACCCCAGCTACTTGGGAGGCTGAGGCAGGAGAATCACTTGAACCTGGGAGGAGGAGGTTGCAGTGAGCCGAGATTGTGCCATTGCACTCCAGCCTGGGCGACAGGAGCAAAACTCTGTCTCAAAATAAACATAAAGGCCGGGCACAGTGGCTCACGCCGGTAATCCCAGCACTCTGGAAGTCTGAGGTGGGTGGATTACCTGAGGTTGGGAGTTTGAAACCAGCCTGACCACCCTGACTTTACTAAAAATACGAAATTAGCTGGGCATGGTGGCGCATGCCTGTAATACCAGCTACTTGGGAGGCAGAGGCAGGAGAATGTCTTGAATCTGGGAGGCAGAGGTTGTGGTGAGCCGAGATCACGCCATTGCACTCCAGCCTGGGCAACAAGAATGAAACTCCATCTCAAAAAAAAACAAAAACAAACAAACAAACAAAAAAGAGTGGCCTGAGTGGTAGAAGCAGAACCTCGAGAAAGTTGGATCACAAGTTCAGATGTGGTGGCTCACGCCTGTAATCCTAGTACTCTGAGGCCGAGGCAGGTGGGTCTTCACTTGAGGTCAGGAGTTTGAGACCAGCTTGGTAAACGTGGCAAAACCCAGTCTCTACTAAAAATACAAAAAATTAGCCAGGTGTGGTGGCGAACGCCTGTAATCCCAGCTACTTGGGTGGCTGAGACAGGAGAATCGCTTGAACCAGGGAGGCATAGGTTACAGTGAGCCAGTATTGCACCACTGCACTTTAGCCTGGGAGACAGCAAGACTGTCTCAAAAAACAACAACAAAAAAGGAAAGTTGCATCACCTAAAGCAAAGGAGTCAAGAAAAGGAAGCAAACAAGGCCAGATGATACAGGAAAGTCAAATAAGGTAAGACTGAGAGGAAACAATGGATATGACAATAATTAGTGAACTTGGCATGGGAAACAATTCTTGTCCTGTCATCAGGGCCAAGGAATAAATGGAAGATGAAAGAGTACAACCGTGACTGTGGCCTATACTTTCATAAGCATGGCTCTGGCTGGGCACAGTGGCTCACACCTGTAATCTCAAAAATTTGGGAGTCCTAGGCAGGAGGATCACTTGAAGGGAGGAGTTCAAGACCAGCCTTGGCTACATAAGGAGACCCCCCCCCCACCATCTCTACAAAAGAAAAGAAGGAAGGAAGGGAGGGAGGAAAGAAAAGGAGAAAGAAAGAAAGAACAAGCCAGGTGTGGTGTTGGGCACCTATAGTCGCAGCATTTTTGTAGCCAAGGCTGGAGTGCAGTGATGCAACCTTGGCTCACTGCAACTTCTGCCTCTCCAGTTCAAGAGATTCTCCTGCCTCAACCTCTGAGTTGTTGGGATTACAGGCGCCTGCCATCAGGCCCAGATAATTTTTGTATTTTTAGTAGAGACGGGGTTTCACCATGTTGACCAGGTTGGTCTCGAACTCCTGACCTCCAGTGATCCACCCGCCTTAGCCTCCCAAAGAGCTAAGATTACAGGCATGAGCCACCACACTCAGCACATTTCCTCTCATTGTAGCACAATTACCCCAATATTGTTTGGGGAACCACTTTTCCTCCATTCTCAATCACATGATTTGGGTGTGATTGACTCTAAATCGATCCTTAAGCGTTGTGCTGGTTTTTTTTTTTTTTTTTTTTTTTTTTTTTTAACTAACTTATACATCTTTATTTCTGGATGGTAGCGGCTTTTACAGACACTGGTTCCTGTCTCTTGTTACATAAAGTTCTGAAAGAAATAGTGGTATTCTTTCAAATGACAGTTTGAGTCTGCTGAGACAAAAGGTAAGTTTTACAGCAGCAGAAAGACTGTGGCATCACAGACAGGAAACCATTATAGCAAATGATTATTGGTTATTAAGAAGAAACAGGAATAGGCTGAGCATGGTGGCTCATACTTGTAATCCTAGCACTTTGGAAAACTGAGGTAGGTGGATCACCTGAGGTCAGGAGTTTGAGACCAGCCTGGGCAACATGGTGAAACCTTGTTTCTACTAAAAATACAAAATTAGCTGAGCAACGTGGCAGGCGCCTGTAATCCCAGCTACTTGGGAGGCTGAGACAGGAGAATCACTTGAATCTGGGAGGCGGAAGCTGCAGTAAGCCGAGACCATGCCACTGCACTCCAGCCTGGGTGACAGGAGCAAAACTCTGGGGGTTCAGCTACCATCTCATGTCTTTTCACATTCCAAGGTTCTTTTCCTTGCTCCAGACAGGTGATCATGTCTTGCTTAGAGGCAGCAATACTCAGGAAGACCAGGTTCTATAGTTCTCTAACATCACATCCGTATATAAATTCTGTTGTGCAGTGTCCAGGCATTGCCACTCCTCCAGAGAGAATTCTATGGCCACATCTTTAAATGTCAACACTCCCATTTCTAGGCTTCCAGGGGGCCCTGGCATCTTAGTTGTGGATCTCCAGTACCAGCAGGTCACTGGGCCACAGAGACTGGGCCTCTAGGAGCAGAGGACAAAAAACAGCGAAGACGAAACCTGGAGCTCCAGCTGCAGCAAGGAACAAACCTGCCACCAAATCCTGGAAGCCCTGCTAACTGGTTTTATCCAATCAGCATATCTCACCTCTCTGGCCCTAGGGATTGGTTCAGAAATTTGCCTTTTGTTTTTGTTTGTTTGTTTTGAAACGGAGCCTCCCTCTGTCACCCAGGCTGGAGTGAAGTGGTGCCATCTTGGCTCACTGCAACCTCTGCCTTCCAGGTTCAAGCAATTCTCCTGCCTTAGCCTCCAGAGTAGCTGGGATTACAGATGCTCACCAACATGCCTGGCTAATTTTTTGTATTTTTGGTAGAGATGGGGTTTCACCATGCTGGCAAGGCTAGTCTTTAACTCCTGACCTCAAGTGATTCTCCTGCCTCAGCCTCCCAAAGTGTTGGGCTCACAGGTGATCACACCACTGTGCCTGGCCTCACTGGATGATCTTGGGCCTGAAATGAAATGTTTTGGCCAGGATTGATAAATGTTCACTTCTGCTCATAATATGTTGGCCAGAGCCAGTCAGGTGACTTCCTAATTGCAAAGAGGCAGGGAGGTATTATCCTCCAATATGCCCAGAGGTATAGACTAAGTGGATGTGAGTGAGGGCTAGATAATGCCACCACATATATATTATGTATATACTAGGTCATAGCAAATTACATTTCTTGTTATGGGTCACAGCAAAAAACAGTTGAGAAACTGCTATCCTGCTTCCCTCTCCTGCTTTCACCTCATCCTTTAATCCAAATTAGTGCACAGAGCTTACCAGACCTGCATTCAGAGGCTAGTGCTCACACTTGCTTATCTCTGTGAACTTGGTTGCGTCACCTAACCTCTCTGAGTTTCATTCCCTTCAGGGATAAAGGAGGGAAATATCATCTGTCTTACAAGATTATGGTAAGTCTTAAGAGACATGGTATGGAGGCTGGGCCTGGTGGCTCATGCCTGTAATCCCAGCACTTTGGGAGGCCGAGGTGGGCAGATCGTGTGATCAGGAGATTGAAACCAGCCTGGCCAACATGGTGAAACCCCGTCTCTACTAAAATACAAAAAATTAGCCAGGTGTGGTGGCACGTGCCTGTAGTCTAAGCTACTCAGGAGGTTGAGGAAAGGGAATTGCTTGAAACCAGGAGGTGGAGGTTGCAGCGAGCCTAGATCACGCCACTGCACTCCAGCCTGGCGACAGAACGAGACTGCGTCTCAAAAAAAAAAAAAAAAAAGACACGGTATGATAAGTGCATGGCCCTGGACTATCTTGTTTAGCAGTAGAAATCATCACTATTTTGACAAGTGGAAGTCTTCCATTTCTACAGGCACATGGTCTGTTTCATGACTCCCTGCCTTTGTGTATACATGCCCCCTCACTTAGAGTGCCCTTCTCCCTCTCAACTGTCTGTTAAATGCCCTATCCTTCAATGCTCAGCTCATGGTCTTCCTCTAGGAACTGCTCCCTAACTCAGATGAGCAGACATGATACAGTGTAATGAATAAGCGTGTATCCTGGATTTAGCAGACAGACATGGTTTGAATTCCAGCTCGGCCACTTCAATAGCTCTGACAAGCATGTGATTAGCATGTTACTTAACATCTGTTTTCTTACCTAAGAAATAGGTGTAATATGAGTACCTACATCACAGAATTGTTCTGAGAATGAAAAGAGAAAATGCCTGAGACTTGTTAAACTCAATGTCTAGCCCGTAAGTGCTCATTACACCCTTCTTTGGGCCAGTCTTGTACCTAGTGCCTCCCTCTACCATAGTTTCTCTCTAACTGTGCTTCAGTTATTTGTTTGATGACATGCCCTATACTGGACTGTGTACTTGTTGAGCAACTCTGTCCTAGTGTTCAGCAATAATAGCTAGCTTTTTTGTACATTTACCAAAAATTTCCAAGACTTAGGCAAACATTTAAAATATATATATTATCTCATTTAATATTGATTGGAAATGACATTAGGATCATGTTTAACACCAACTCAGCGGCTTAAAAAAAAATGCTGGGCACAGTGCCTTATGCCTGTAATCCCAGCACTTTGGGAGGCCAAGGTGGGTGGATCACCTGAAGTCAGGTGTTCAAGATCTATCTGGCCAACATGGTGAAAACCTGTCTCTACTAAAACTACAAAAATTATCCGGGCATTGTGGTTGGTGTCTGTAATCCCAGCTACTTGGGAGGCTAAGGCAGGAGAACTGCCTTAACTCGGAGGTGGAGGATGCAGTGAACCGAGATCACGCCACTGCACTCTAGCCTCGGCAACAGAGTTAGACTCCATCTCAAAACAAACAAACAACTATCCTGGCTGGGTGCAGTGACTCATACCTGTAATACCAGCACTTTGGGAGGCCAAGGTGGGCAGATCACTTGAGATCAGGAGTTTGAGACCAGTCTGGCCAACATGGAGAAACCTTGTCTCTACTGAAACTACAAAACAGCCAGGCATGGTGGTGACGTGCACCTGTAGTTCCAGCTACTCAGGAGGCTGAGGCAGGAGGATTGCTTGAGCCTGGGAGGCAGAGGTTGCAGTGAGTCAAGATTGGGCCACTGCACCTTGCCCTGGGTGACAGAGTGAGACTCCGTCTCCAAAACAAAACAAAAAAAAGATCCTGCTACCTTGTAAGGTTGGCCAGGGCTGAACAACATCTCTGACTCTTTGTTCACTGCCTGCATTATAGGGGACTACAGGGCTTTACTCATTCATGTCCTGATTCAGAACAGCTTCAATGTCCTCTGGTCCCAGCCTTCCAAATGATGTTCTTACTATTCATTTTGTTATAGTGAACCACAAGTTTCTCTTCAAAGAATCAGTATGTCAGTATGTTCAGCCCTCTTATTCTTTAATTCTCTATTTTAAAGTTTAACTTCTTTGTAATTCCAGTAAACAACTTTCTCCACAAGTTCTAATCAGTAGTTCCTATCTGTTTCCCTGGCCCCTAGCTCCATTCTGACTCATCCTGGTCACCTGCTCCAGCCACCTGCTCCGGTCACCTTCTTTAATCTAGGTCACCTCTGGCTACCTGCTCTGACCCACCTGTAACTGTCCTTCCCATCAAAACACCTACCCGGCCACTCCAGCTCAGACTCCTGCTCTCTTTAAAATAGCCAATCCAGGCTGGGCGCAGTGGCTCATGCCGGTAATCCCAGCACTTTGGGAGGCTGAGGCAGGCGGATCACCTGAGGTTCGGAGTTCGAGACCAGCCTGACCAATATGGTGAAACCCTCTCTCTAAAAAATAATAAAATAATAAAATAAATAAAAATAATAAAAAATAAAATAGCCAATCGGGATTAGTCTAGCTTGTGTAGTCTAAACCTAGCCAATAGGGGAACAACACAGCAGTAGGGTCGATCCCTGTCAGGCAAAAGTACCCTTTCCCCCACTTGTCCAAGTGTGTGACCACCATTGCATCCATCCATGAGCTGCACCCTTCTACAGAAGTAAACTGCCTTGCTGAGAGGATTTATATCCGAGTGCTATTTGTTATGCGGCATCAAAATTTTACTTTTAGTTTGCTTCACTTTCTTCCCTTTGTCATATTATCATTTATGTCATTTGTCTGTCCTATGTCCACAAATAGATAGGTTGTCCCCTGTTGTCTCCATGTCTAATTTAGATAGGTTTCAGTTTTTGTTGTTGTTTTGTTTTTTTTGAGATGGAGTTTCACTCTTGTCACTCAGGCTGGAGTGCAGTGGCAAGATCTCGGCTCACTGCAACCTCCGTGTTCCCTGGTTCATGCCTTTCTCCTGCTTCAGCCTCCCAAGTAGCTGGGATTACAAGTGCTCATCACCACACCTGGCTAAGTTTTGTATTTTTAATAGAGACAGGGTTTCACCCTGTTGGCCAGGGTGGCCTTGAACTCCTGACCTTGTGATTCACCTGTCTTGGCCTACCAAAGTGCTGGGATTACACGCATGAGCCACCACACCCAACCAGGTTTCAATTTTGTTGTGAACAAAGCTATAGTTAAGATCTGGTGTAGCCCTCTACCACTGCCTGGGAAGCCAAAGAAGAAGGTGCCACAGACATGGTTGTGTTAACCCACATAATCATTTCCCTCTGCTCTTTGTCTTTCTTTCCTTCCTCTAATGCCTCCAGCCTTTCTTCTGCCTGGCATTGTCATGTCTTTCCTTTCTAACTGAATAATTTTTCTCTCTTCCAGCCTTCCTTTCTCTACTGGTAATAAATACATATGGGGTTTCTTATACTTAAAAAACTGGCAAACAGCCAGATGTAGCTGACACCTGTAATCCCAACACTTTGGAAGGCTGAGGTGGGTGGATCAAATGAGGTCAGGAGTTGGAGACCGGCCTGGCCAACAAGGCGAAACTCTGCCTCTACTGAAAATACAAAAATTAGCTGGGTGCAGTAGCGCACGCTTCTAATCCCGGCTACTTGGGAGGCTGAGGCAGAAGAATCACTTGAACCCGGGAGGTGAGGATGCAGTGAGCCGAGATCACCCCACTGTACTTCAACTGGGAAGACAGAGGGAGACTTCGGCTCAACAACAACAACAACAACAACAACAACAACAAAATCCGGCACAGAGATGGCCCGAATTAAACGTTGTGGGAAGAGATTAGAAGAGTCAGTAATGGGGGCAGAGACGGAAGGTTTGAGGAGGCAAGTGTAGAGTCTAGGGAAACCAAGTAGAATTTCAAGAAGAGGTGGTGGCACGGAAACTAGTGATGGAGAAAACATGGAAAAAGCTACTGCATTTGGTGAGCTCCTTCAGAACCTTAGAGAACAAAGGTGTGACGGAGCTATATGGCCTGAAATTCACACTAAGCACTAAATTCCTGCCACTATGGTAGATTCTGGGGAAAGGAAGAACAGCGCAGTTCTGGACTCAAGAAGGCTCACAGCCTGAAGGAGGAAGTGAGATGTGAGTGAATATTTAAGATACAATGTTGATTCTGTCTTCACTGGCAGCAAGAAAAAAAAAAAAGAGATTAAAAGAAAAAAAAAAAAGAGATACAATGTTTAAGTACTTTGACCAGGCATGGTGCCTCACGTATCTAATCCCAGCACTTTGGGAGGCTGAGGCGGGCGGAATACGAGGTCAGTAGTTCGAGACATGGGGAAACCCCGCCTCTACTAAAAATACAAAAATTAGCCGAGTGTGTTTGTGTGCTCCTCCTGTAGTCCCAGCTACTCGGGAGGCTGAGGCAGGAGAATTGTTCCAACCCGGGAGGCGGAGGTTGCAGTGAGCCAAGATTGCGCCACTGCACTCCAGCCTGGGCGACAGAGTGAGACTGTCTTAAAAAAAAATTTTTTTTAAGTTATTTAACAGAGGTGTGCACCAGGTACAAACATACAAACAGAAGCCCTGCGGAACTGCGGGGGCGGGACTGGGGAAGGGCTGGTAGGATCTGCTGCTGTCCCGGTGCGTGGTGGATCCTCTAGAATTCAAGGGGGCAATTCCAGCAGAACCGGCCTTTTGCGGCCTTGGGCAGTTCTTGTGGGGACTGAAGGGAGAGAGAGAAGGAAAGAAGGGATACAGGCGTCTGGGAGCGAAGGGGTGCTAGCAATAACTGGGTTTTATTTGAAAGACGCAGGGATGGAGTTAGACGCCTGAAAGGATACAGGAAGGAGAGGCGAAAAACTTATCTGAATTCTCCCTACTTTCTCAGAACTGGCGACCAGGTGGACCAAAAACAGCTGGACTACGCGATCTTTGGTATCCTTCCTGGGCTTCTGTACCCTGCCGGAACTTGAGTATTCTGTTGCCTTGTTTGGTATCGGAAGGGAAAAGTAGATGGACTGTACGGGAAAAGTGGCTTCCGGGCGGAAGTCACACTAGAGGTTCCGGAGGTGAGCGGTCGCAGACCGGTGGTTGGTGTGTCCCGGACGTGGGAGGCGACAAAGCCCTGGCACTGGAGGGTTGAGGGGGCCGCCCCAGCGCGGCGAACGTCCAGCCTCCGGAGGCCGGGCGGTAAGTGTGCGAGGTAAACGCCGAGGTGGGAGAGTTTTGCCACTCACTGCTTGTGTGACCTCGGGTAAATTAGTCTTGGAACGTCAGTTTCCTTGTCTCTGTAATTGAAATAATAATAGTGCTTCTCTCAGGGTTGTAAGCAGTCAATGAAACACAGCAGTTTCTGGAATTTGGTAAGCCACGGATATCTTTACTAATCGTACTCGCTTCTAACTGCGTGGATTATGCTATCGAAACCCACCGTCAACCTCAGGGCCGTATTGTCCAGTTAATAGGTTAGATTTTCTGTTTACTGATAGAAAAAAAATGAAACAAAGCATTTATAATTAAAG
>PVKP010036239.1:0-22623 GCA_004027715.1 Plecturocebus donacophilus | reverse complement strand
TGTGTGATGCCCCCCTCCCTGTGTCCATGTGTTCTCATTGTTCAACACCCACCTATGAGTGAGAACATGCAGTGTTTGATTTTCTGTTCTTGTGTCAGTTTGCTGAGAATGATGGCTTCCAGTTTCATCTATGTCCCTACAAAGGCCACGTACTCATCGTTTTTTATGGCTGCATAGTATTCCATGGTATATATGTGCCATATAGTTTTCTTGAAAGGCACTGCTGATTATTCTCAGGACATAACTTTACCACCCTTCTTTGCTTCTAGATCTATAAATAGATTCAAGTCCCATGTGCCTCAGAAGGTAAGATACAAGTATTACAAGAAAAGCAAATCACCACACACCAAAGAAATGCATAACTTTTCCATCTGTTGCAATAGAAGAAACTGTGTAAAATTCGTATTAAATATGTGAGTAATGAGGGAAGAAACATAAAGTTGTATCAAACTGGATATACTGATATGAACCAACTAAGGTAAGATTCTGGATTCAGTATTTTAGCCTGAGGAGTTAGAATGGGTCCTAATAGTTTGGTTGGTTAGCTAAAATATGGACCAAAAAATGGTGTACACTAAACAAAGTTGGCATATCAGATCTGCCTTTGTATACTGTACAGAAAGTTATTTAAAGGTTTAAGGATATTAAAATGTTAGACTAGATTTATCATGTAAGAATTGCTTACTCACTCTGGGACAGTTCGGAGGATATACCTTTTACCACTCCTGTGGGAAATAAATTTGTGAAGGGACCCCTGGATTTCTTCAAGAGCCTTATGGTCATTCTTCTCTGTGGGTCAGAAATTACAGTGGGGATGACTGCCACCAAGCTGAGACTGCTAAAGGCAACATGGATATTGGATACTGAAGTAGCAGGTGTCCAATGATGGCAATTAATCATCAAAGACAAGAAGGGTATTGTTCCTAACAGATAGAGAAGTCAAAACAGCAATCAAAATAGTCTAATAGACAAAAGCCTATGGAATTCTCTAGTTAATCATGGTGTAATTAGAGTTAAAATACATGGGCTATCTCCTAACTCCTTACTTGATCTGTATATGAGAGAAAGAGTTCCAGGTCAAGTGAACAGAAGTCTAACTTAAAAACTGAGTATTACACCCTTCAAATAATTTTCAGACTTAAGCCACTTTGGAGACCCAGAACCTTTTGAATGAAAGCAAGCTAGAACTCCTTGAGGAAGTATACTGCCAGAACTTTTTGCTATTAATCTTTTCCTAGCCTTCCCTGAAGACAACCATGGACATTTGCCAGGGTGACTCTGCATAGAGAAAAGAAAAATAATCAGACTTTTGGAAATTGTTATATACAGGCTCTGACATGAGAGTAACTCCAGGAGGCCCAAAACACTATTGTGGTTCATTAGAATATGGCCTTAAGGAGGTCAGGTGCTCAATGGATTTTTAGCTCAAGTTCTTCTCACAGTGGGTACAATAGATTCCCAAACTTACCCTGTGGTTATTTCTCTAGTCCTGGTATGGAAATATATAAGAATAACTTATAGTATATCACAGGTCAAAGAACTTAAGCGTATTTCCTAAATCACAAAGGAATAACACATTCAAAAATACTGCCCACAGTCTAGAATTGAATCCCCAACCACTAAACCAGAGATTGTATCTCAAGCTAAATTTCTTGGCAGAGGCTAGTTTTAGTAAAGATGAACATTTGCTAAAATGTCAAAGTCTAAACTGAAGCTTCCTAGCTACCAATACTGATGGCTCGAACAGAGGGAGAATCCCTTTCTTCTTTTATTTTTGATTGTGCTTCTTAGTAAAAGGAAACATACTCATGATATTTCAATGTGGGTCCCTTTACAATTTCTTTATTAAATGCTACATGGATTTAATATACATAAATAGGCCAGGCATGGTGGCTCATGCCTGTAATCCCAGCACTTTGGGAGGCCGAGGTGGGTGGATCACAAAGTCAGAAAATCAAGACCATGCTGGCTAACACAGTGAAACCCTGTCTCTACTAAAAATACAAATAAAATAAAATAAAATAAAATTAGCTGGGAGTGGTGGCATGCAACTCTAGTTCCAGCTACTTGGGAGGCTGAGCCAGAAGAATTGCTTGAACCTGGGAAGTGGAGGCTGCAGTGAGCCGAGATTGCACCACTGCACTCCAGTCTGGGCAACAGAGTGAGACTCCGTCTCAAAAAGAAAGATTATGTGTGTGTGGTGTGTGTGTGTGTGTGTGTGTGTGTTCATAAATAGAGACTCTCTGGGTTAGGTGCAGGGTGAGTACTGATTATTACTAGTGAATATCAGGTTCTGTGAGTGAGTGGCAAACCATATTTGAATACTGCTGCTGGGAATGTTTATAAGAAGATTAATATAGACAATAGTGACAATGACCATAACGAAATAGCAAAACATGACCAAACATGTTTAGTAAATGGAGAATAAAGTTAAAAGCCTTTAAAAAAGGTTAAAAGTATCATAATATGTTAATATTTGACATGAATGCTATATTTCCATCCTTCACACACATATATATTGAAGACTTACAGGGGATATTTCTTTTTTTATTATTATTATGCTTTAAGTTCTGGGGTACATATGCAGGTTGTGCAGAATTGTTACATAGGTATACACATGCCGTGGTGTTTGCTTCATTCACCCCCTCATCATCTACATTAGGTATTTCTCTTAATGTTATCCTCCCCCAATCCCCCCACCCCTTGCTATCCCTCCCCTAGCCCCCCACTCCCCAACAGGCCCCGGTGTGTGATGTTCTCCTTCCTACACAGTCATTTCTATATTTTCTAAAAAATACTCCTATAATCCTTAGCAGCTAAAATGGAAGTCTTATAATACAGTATTTTATTAAGCTTTAACATTCTCATACGTTTCTAGAGTTATAAAAATTAAAATTAACATTGCTGCATAGCCTAAATTACAAAATAGCTATTGAGTCAATTGTCAGATTTCTTAGAGATATTAGAGCAGAATCTTTTCTTCTCTGAAATACATCATTAAGATTTATTTAAATGGAATATTGACAGCATTTAATTTGCTTCAAGAGACTCATTAATTTTTTATATATAATATCAATTTGAACTAAGCCATTATCTTCCAAGGGTCATCATAGGGCAAAGTGTTTAAGAAGGGTAGGAGAGTGTTTCTTAAAACAGTTCTGCCAACTAACCACTTTCTATATCCTAGACACACTGTTATCACTCTGTGTATTTTAATTTATTTAATCCTCACAAAAGCTTTATGAAATAATTGTTCATTTGTAGACTCAGGCACCCATTGTGATGGTGGAACTGGGATTCATCTTTGACATTTTAACTCCAGAGTCTGTGTGGTTAACCATCCTCTAGTCTACTAATGCCTCTCCAACTTCTATTTCCTTATACTAAATCTAACCATTTGTGACTAAAGTACACCTAGGAATTCAACATTGATTATTAGTCAACAAATATATTAGAGAATATTTATTTTTCCAAGAATAAAAAGTCATTTGTTCCTTCTGAATAACAAAAGTAATATGCAGGCTTTAAATTTTGCATTGATCTATTTTCAGTCAGCATGTTTGCTAACTATTTCATTTTGTATACACTCATGTTGTTTTGAAATTATAGAATGTTTCCTGTATGCTAGAATACCTTTGTTCAATGTTATAGGTCATATTTATAACTTCCTTAATAATAATAAAAACTAAAGATTAAAAATAATGCTGTAGTCAAACATATATAGAAAGTTTAAAATAAATTTTCAATTAATATTTTGAAACATCAGAAACTCAGCTGACTTCTCAGTTGATTGATGCTTACTAGAAGCTGGCAAGGGTAGGGAAGAGGAAGAAATGAGGATAGATTGATTAATAAATACAAACATAAAATTAAAAGGAAGATCTAGCATTCAGGAGCATAGTAAGGGTGACTATAGTTAACGATAACTCATTGTGTAGTGCAAAATTGCTAGATAGGAGGATTTGGAATGAAAGATGGATGTTTCAGTTTCCTTGGTTTGATCATTACACATTGTATGAGTGTATCACAATTCTGTGTACCTCCAAAATATGTACAACTATTATATAATAATAAAAATAAACCGATAAATAAAATGGTCCCAAATATTATTTTGGAACCCCAGAATCCCAGAATTTTCTCTTATGTCCATGTCAATTTCCAGTTACCACTTCTGCCAATTGACTTCTTGTTTTTTTTTTTTTTTTTGAGATGGAGTTTTCCTCTGTCACCCAGGCTGGAGTGCCATGGTGTGATCTTGACTAACTGCAACCTTCACCTCCTGGGTTCAAGCGATTCTCTTGCCTTAGCCTCCTGAGTAGATGGGATTAGAGGCACCTACCTCCACGCCCGGCTAATTGGCTAATTTTTGTATTTTAGTAAAGACGGGGTTTCACCGTGTTGGCCAGGCTGAACTGGAACTCCTGACCTCAAGTGAGCCACCCAACTCGGCCTCCCAAAGTTCTGGGATTCCAGGCATGAGTCACCATGCCTGCCTCAATTGACTTCTAATATATATTTGTTTGCCTATATATATATTTTTGCCTTCTAATATATATTTGTTTATATATATTTAAACTTTATAAAAATCACTATGGTAAAGTATGTGCTCTTTAATACCTGGTTTCTTTTGCTTAACATTATATTTGTGAGAGTCTATCATATTTTTGCACAAGCAAAATATTATCACTGCAAAGTGGTAATTTGTTCATTCTCACTGCTGACAAATATTCCATTGTGTTAATATATCAAAATTTACTTACCTTTTCCAGTGCTGTTGAGCACTGATTTTTAGTTTTGGGATATTATGAGAAATATCTGCATACACATATTTGTGCATCTTTTAGGGAACATATGTTTGCATTCTTGATGAAATGTACTTAGCAGTGAAATTACTAGGCTAATAGCTAGCATTCATCTCTATTAGAGATATAGTATAAAGGTGTGCACAATTGTTTTCACCAATTTTAACTCTCACCAGCAGTAAATGAACATTCTATTTGCAACATATTCTCATTAGCATTTGTAATGTCTGTCTTTTAGTTTTAAATTTTATGTTGTGGAGATATTCTTCTATGTTTACTTTTAAAAACTTTACTGTTTAACATTCTTGAAACAGTGTTGATACATCTTAAGCACTTTATAAATGTTATTTTAATTTTTTGTCGACAGGGTCTTAGTAAAAAATAGATAAAATTTGTCCTGACAAGATAGAATTCATGGCTCTTGGGAAAGGAAAAAAAGAAGGAAGGACGGAAGGAAGGAAAGAAGGAGGGAAGGAGAAATTGAGAGAGGAAGAAGAAAACAACAAAATAAAAGAAAGAAATCATAAGCAGAGAATCAAATTTATAATTGTCTTAAGAAATGCAGGAAGTCTGGTTTAAAAAATATTGCTAATCTCTATTTGAGAACATTGTCAAGGAATATGTTTTATAGTGTTCTGATCTTTTTCTGACATTAAGACTTTGAGTTTTCTAATGTTTGTTTCAGATAAATTTGGAATATTTTCTAATCTTTTGATCTATTATGTATTACTTTATCATGATGATATTCTTCATTTCATATTTACTGTGTAAAGTCATATTTACTTTCTAAAATGTCATATTTCTAACATTAAAAGGCTGAAAATAAACTGAAACTATTTCATTTAACAAGTGGGAAATCTTGATATTAGGTTTCAAAAGGAATCACTTGATTTCTTAGGAACACTGAGCAAAAAGCATACAAACATTAAATATCAAATATCTTAGTGAATATCAATGAATGCTGATACTTTAAATCCAGTGCTTTGCATTTTTGATAATTGGTATATGTTTTATAAGCTAATACATGATAAACTGGTAAGAAAGAAATGTAAAAGATAAAAGTCTTACATCAAAAACTTTTTTATGTTTCATGAACTTGAGAGACTAAATATATTGCAATTGTCTGGCTTACCAGAAATGCTCCTCTATATTGGGATTGAATTCCCTTGGAAAATAGTTGCAATCAATTTTCATTTGATACATTCAGCTATTCAATGAGATTAGATGTTAGGATTTATAGTATAACTTGTTGTGCAAATTATAGCCTTCTTGTAAGGGTGAAGACAGGAGTATACAGTATATTTCCTGGACTTGGTGTTCAGCTTTTAACTGGACACATAAACTAATAGTGATTCGAACAGAAGGAAAATAGGGTGGCATTTCAATTTGAAAGGAAGGTGTAATGATCTAAAATATTGTCCCTTTAGTCACTTAGATTTTGTTAAAGCTATAGAAGTGAAAAATTTAAGGAGGGGAAGTAACACTTTAGGGGCAGTGAATTCCTCCATTGGAAACAGAAGCCTATTATTTTATATCACTGAAGGGACACCACTTATATCCAGTTTACGAGAATGTTGCTATTGTGGAATAGACAGAGTGTGACATTATATAAGAAATGGATATTAGTAAGGGGAAAAAAGAGATGAAAATAGTTAATTACAAATACATGTATGTTTTAAAATAGTCCAAACATTAATTTCTAATAAAAACATTAAAATGTTGAGTTTCAAATTTAATTTTTTTTCTCGTTAGTATACATTACTAAAATTAGATTCTGAAAATTCTAAATCCAAACTGCTGCTTATGTGTTACATTATACGTGACTAACAGTCATTCAATAGATTGCCAATCTCAGAATAATAGGTCAAATACAAATTATTGTTTTTTACTCATATTAAAATAGAATCCCTCTGCATTTTCTTACCTCCCTCCTTTCCAATGATGACATGCTGAAAGAGTATTATAAATCCAATTTCCAAAATAGTTTAATTTCTTTTTCTAGTGAACTTTTAAGGTCACAATTGATTAAATTTAGAGTACAAAATTATATATGTTTACTGAAAGCTCCAACTAAAGGTCAATGGGAAAATTAAAACAAGGCTTTTCAGCAATGTAAATATTAATGTTTCATTGTTAAAAAGACTGTGATGTTCTCAGGATTTCTTATTCCATTTTGCATCATTTATTTAAATGTTCTCAGGATTTCTTATTCTATTTTGCAGCACTTATTTAAAACTATCCATTAAATTGATGAAGAGGCTTTTTGGACAGAAAAGAAAAATAAAATAATCTTATGCAACACATATACTATACTGCACCCTCATAATGACATTGAAATAACATCATTGTAATTATTATTTTATCATCATCAATATGAACAGCAGCAACAGCATCTAATTCATGGTACTCACTGTTTCAAAGTCTCTTAAGCAGTCAAACTGCACTGATTTAATCCTTACAACAACATTTTAAGACATTAAAAATAATTTTAAATATTATTTTCCACAACTGCTGGTAAAGTAAGTGAGATTTAGATTAAGGTACCTGTTAAAATTTTCACAAAGATAGAGAGCTGTGTGGTGAGAACACTAAAAACACTGTGTATTATTTTTCTTTCTGTCTTTAGGTATTTTGTTTTCAATGAGCAAAGAAAAAATGAGTTCTGACTGTAGGTTTTGTTCAGCAGTGGATACTTTAACTCACATCTGCATGATTACAATGTATCATTTTTAGAGATAAACATACTGAAGTGTTAGAGGTTGAATGTTTCCCAAAATGTATTGGTAAAGCTAAATAAATAGTAGACCTAGTTCAGACCCAAAAGGTCAGGTTTATTCCATTATCCTAATTCTTATCTCCACAATTTTATATTACAAAGTGATTATATGCTATATTTATTTAAATAATTCCCCAGAATCAAAATGTCTCCACTAACAGTGAATGGTTTTAATGGGTCTAACAAATGAGTGGTCTTCCAAATAAAAGCATATAGTGCAACTTGTGGTTTATTGCCCTAATTGACTTATCAGTGGTTGATGCCATGAGTCGACCTTCCCCTAGAAATGTCCGGCTTTTCTACTTCAGTAAAGTGTGTTACTGTTTTCAACTTCCTGGCTACTCCTCAAGCTTCTTCATTAACTCTTTAAAGAATGGTGTTCCTGGCCAGGCACAGTGGCTCATGCCTGTAATCTCAGCACTTTGGGAGGCTGAGGCAGGTAGATCATGAGGTCAGGAGCTTGAGACCAGCCTGGCCAACATAGTGAAACCCCATCTCTACTAAAAATACAAAAAATTAGCTGGGCATGGTGGCACATGCATGTAATACCAGCAACTTGGGGGGCGGAGGCAGGAGAATTGCTTGAATTCGGGAGGTGGAGGTTGCAGTAAGCTGAGATCGTGCCACCACACTCCAGCCTGGGGGACAGTGCAAGACTCCATCTCAAAAAAAGAAGAAATAAAAAACAGAATGGTGTTCCCACAGGGCCAGTCATTAAGTCATTAGGAATGGTTAAATTTGCCAAGTAAATAAAGACATGGAATTTACTTTATGATCAAGAAAAATTCTGAAATTTAATTGAGTTACCATTTGTGTTAATATTTGTATTAGGGATAAATTATCAAATAATTTAAAAATATCTCCAAGTGTCAGGATGCCTTACCAGGCAGTTATATAATCTTAGAATAATATGGACACAATATTTTATGTAGATAGATATACTGTTTATACTGAAATAGAAAGCTTACATAGTGAATTGATAAATAGTAAGTTATGTGTTACACTTTATGGAAATGTCACTTGTGAGGGACTGTAACTCATAAGAATTTGTATTGGTAATGAAGTAACCAATAGAGAAAACCCAGGGGCACATTCCTGTAAGTTTATGTACAAGCTAGCAGTGAGTTGAAGCTAGTAGAAATACTTGAACTGCAAGTGTATTTCTTGCTTAGGAGGTCAGTTGTTCCTTTTAATTATGGAAATGTAATTGTTCATTTTGTGTTGCTATAACAGAATATTTGATTCTGGGTATTATAAAGAAAAGAGGTTTATTTGGCTTACAATTCTGATGACTGTGAAGTCCAAGATTGGGCAGCTGCATCTTGTGAGGGCCTCATGCTGCTTCCACTCATAATAGAAAGTGGAAGGGGAGAGGGAGTATGCAAAGAAATCACATGGCTAGCAAGAAAAGGAAACCAAAGAAACCAGACTATTTTTAACTAATGCATTCCTACAAGAGTGAGAACTCACTCGCCCCTCTGAGAGGACATTTATCTATTCATGAGGGATCTACCCCATGACCCAAATACCTCCTACTAGGCCCCACCTCCCAACACTGCTACAAGGGGCATCAAATCTCAACATGAGTTTCAGCAGAGAAAAACCACATCCAAACCATAGTGGGAAATAATACAGCATGTCTCAATATCTTTCGGATAGTCTGGGTTCTGTGAGTCTAGTGAAGAAAAGCCCTCACACTAAATTAGACTGCACTGTATATTTGCAAAAATATTACTATATACAGAGATGCAACAAGATTTTTTTCTTTGGTAATTTTCTATCAATAATACATACAGAAGAGAGGATGTTACTCTGATCAAGGGAGAGGTGATTTGAAATTGTGCTTCAAAGTTTGAACTATTGAGGCATAATTTTTGGGTATCTTAGCTCCACCACATATTAGAAGTATGACTTTTGATAAAAGAAAAATTCAGCTGAATTTAAAGGAGTTTAATTGAGCAATGAACAATTTGCAAATTGGGCAGCCCTCAGAATCACAGCAGATTCACAGAGACTCCAGGGGTACCTAGTGGTCAGAACAAATTTATACACACACAAAAAGGTAAAGTGATGTACAGGAATCGAAAGTGAGGTCCAGAAACAGTGAGCTTGATTACATCTTGGCGTTTGCCTTATTTGAATGCAGTTTGAACATTCAGCAGTCTATGATTGGTTAAGCATGGCTGCTGGGATTGGCTAATACTCAGCTATTGTTATCGGTGCATATTATTAAGTCAGGTTTTCAATTTTTTCTGACTATTAATCTAGGTTACAGTTCATCCACAAAGACTTAAACATAGACGTACAGAATTGTTCTCAGGCCATATTTAGTTTGTTTTAACACCTTGGTCAGCTTAACTTAATGTCTCTGTATCATATTTCCTCACCTTTAAATTGAAAATAATAGTATTACTTGTTTTATAGTCTTAGAAGCAAAATTAAATTTTGTAATGAATGTCTAATTCTGGAGTCAGTGTGTACTACATCTTGACTATTTTGCAGGTATTAGCTATTAGTGTTATGAAAAAGTCAGGATTGGGCGTGAAATTAATTCTAATCTGTGTCAAAAGATGTAAGTTTGCAGTCTGTACATTTAACAACAGTAGACAAGTACTATTGCTGCTGATGGCACCAAATGAAGATTTATGCATACTCTGAGTACATCAAAAGGTTGTTGCTAACATCAGTTTGAATACCCTGTGTAAATTATAATTTAGACTAAATCATTACATTAATGTTTTTAATTTACCTTCAGCCTTGTTTTCAGAACAATTTTGCTATGGTGATCCTTATTTAGAATCTCTCATACATGATGAAATCCATGCTAAAAAAACAAGTTTTTGGATTTCTGTTTTTGTTTCTTTTTAGTGTAATGTGGACTACCTGACCAGGATTACCTCTTATTTTCTCTCATACAGACTTAAATTATACAAATGTATTTACTATTTCCCCAAACACATATTCAGACTCAGATACTGTTTTTTTCTGAAATAAACATGTCTACAAATGTTGTTCCCTCTACCAGGAATGCACTGACTCCTCCACATTCAGAGTCACGGTAAGAGTGTAAAAGTGATCTTTGAAGCATTTGTCCTCCAACTGTCCCTCAATTTTCTATCATTTCTTTGTGCTCCATTATCTACTGTAACTAGAAGTTTAGAAAAATGTAGGAGTAAGCAAGTCAGTATCACTCAATCATAAGGGAAGCATCATATATTCAAAAGTTAGAATAACTAAAGCAGGATAAAGGGCCCCACTTATTTTGGCTAGAATAACATGATAATGAATAAGGAGCTAATAAGATAAATGAGGATGAGATAAACACCTGTTAAACAAATACAAAGAGCATTGACCTTGTAGAGACTTTGGAGGTTACACACTGATCAAATTGTCTTTATACTTCCTCTCTGCATGAAACCCTGAAGACTCTTACAAAATATTGACTCCTCTGCAAAGGACAGGGACCCTCAACACCATAATGACCCAGGGCAACAGAAAACTGGGGAGCTGTTATTTTTCATGTTTACTGACTGTTTTTTTTTTTAAAAAACTATCCATTGTCTCAGTGGACAATTTTATTTAGAACAGTGACGTGGCCAGAACTAATTCATGGAAGAATCACATTCATTGATTCTACCTCAAAGACTCAGAAGGTGAGATATAGGCTGGTCTACATATAAGTACAATCTTATCATTGTAAATATTATGTAACTAAAGAAATAGCAGTGTTATATACATTTTTAATAAATGTGACTTGTCTTAAGATTATGGATAAAAGGATTTCTTAATTTAAGTAGTCTTACAGTTTAGTAAGAAAAATAACTATCATCAAGGATGACTACCACTTACATTTGCTTTTTATCTTTTTTCAAAACTACTTTGACATGTTAACAAAAAAGGTACAACATAGAATAACAAAAAATCTAAATTAGACAAATTTTTAAATTTTGCACAATAATTGGATAGTAAGTTAACAGAAATATGGATGAAAACATTGTTTATGTTTTGGTTTGGTATTTGCAAGCATTATGTGCACTTAGGAATCAAGTAAAAATTATTGCATAGTTATTGTGGTAAACTGGTAGCATAAATAAAGGTGAGTTTCTAATGTAAATTTCCACATTAGGAATTTTTTCTAACTCTATATAACTAACTGACCCTAGCAAGTTTATCTTCATTTTTCACTATAATTATCTTGTCAGGTTTCAAAGTCAAAAACTGACATTGCTAACATTAGTAAGAAACTATTTCCAAATATATCATGCTTTACCCAACCCACTAGGAATTGAGTCAATCAAATTAAAAAAAACAAGTGATAGTCTTGGATTGTGTATATACACACATAACTCATTATGCAGAAATTCACTTTATCATGCTTTTTACAAACTGGATGTTTGTGACAACCCTGCATTGAGCAAGTCTTATTGATGAGCAAGAAAAATTGTATCTTGGATGGAATCTATTCCTGGTGAAGATGCTGTGAACATTTTTGAAATGATGAAGAGGGATTTAGAATATTATATAAATTTAGTTGATGAATTAGCAGCAGGTTTTCAGAGGACTGACTCTAATTTTGAAAGAAGTTCAACTGTAGATAAAATACTATCAAGCAGCATGCTACAGAGCAATCTTTCCTGAAAGGACGCATCCACTGATGTGGCAAATTTCAATATTGTCTTATTTTAAGAAATTGCCACAGGCATTGCCTCCTTCGGTATTACTGATCATACTGATCAGTCAGCAGCCATTGACATGTAGGCAAGGCCCTCTAGCAGCAAAAAGATTACAAGCTGATGAAAGCTCAGATGAACATTTGAATTTTTTTTTAAAAAAGTATTTTTAATTAAGGCACGTACAATGCTTTTTAGACATAATGCTGTTGCCCACTTAATAAAATTGGTGTGTGTGTATGTGTGTGTGTGTGTGTGTGTGTGTGTGTGCATGTACCTGTCCCTGTGTTTGCAGTAGGACATGTTGGCAAAGGTTGGAGCCCAATAGAGCATTTGCTGTCTTTTGGGAGTAGGTGAACACACAATTCAATGGACTTGAGGGTCAGGAGATACTTTCCAAGGTGATTCTTCTAAATTAGAGGCTGCTGTGGTTTGAATGTCTTTTCCAAAATTCATATTAAAATTTAATTGTTATTGTTCTGCTTTCATGAATGGGGTTCTGCTTTCATGAATGGAATAATGCCACATGAGAATGGGTTAGTTATGGCAGCAGTGCTTCTGGTATAAAATCTCTCTGTGTGCCTGCATGGTCTCTAGCCATGTCATGATGCCACACAGGCTCTTGCAAGATGTAGCCCCTGATCTTGGACTTCCCAGTCTCCAGGGCCATAAGCCAAATAAAACTCATTTCTTTATAAATTATTCTGTGTGTGGTATTCTGTTATAGCAGTAGAAAATGGATTAAGACAGAGATTATCTTCATAGGCTACAGTGAAGTACTAGAGAAAAGATCTGAGATAGAGCTAGAACACATTTTTATCCTGTGTGTGAAGTTGGGATCTCTATGAGGCGTTACAGCGGGACATAGCCTCTTATGAGACCATATTATAGACACTGTATATTTTTTAAAAAATAAAGAATGATCTTTATTTTTATACACAGAGGGATGGGGTTAGAAGGCATACATGACTGATCTTAATTGAAAAATCACTATACTTTAAAGTTTTTCCCACTTTCAAAAAGTTAATATAAGTATAAAGTAATATTAATGACCTAACTACCACTAAGAAAATATTAATAATTTAAGTTAAAGTGTGTATATTTATATATAAATTTCAATTAGAACAGATAGAAGTGGTCAATGAGGTAAGGAAAGATGCTCTCAGAAATAAATGAGAAAATTCTGCTGACTCAAATTGCATTAACCTGATTTCAGATTTTTTAAATCCCAGCACTTTGGGAGGCGAGGTGCGTGAATCACAAGGTGAGGAGTTCAAAATCAGCCTGGCCAATATGATGAAACCCTGTCTCTACTAAAAATACAAAAATTAGCCAGCCGTGGTAGTGGGCTCCTATAATCCCAGCTACTTGGGAGGCTGAGGCAGGAGAATCACTTGAACCTGGGAGGCAGAGGCTGCAGTGAGCTAAGATCACACCACTGCACTCCAGCCTGGGCAACAGAGTGAAACTCTATCTCAAATAAAAAAACAAAAAAACAAAAAAAATTTCTATCAGTAAAGGCAAGAGAATAGAAATTGAAAAATAAATGTGTGGCAAACAAACAAACAAACAAAAAACGTACATTCAAGTACTAAAGAAAGTATGCTTCATTTCTCTTTGCCATGGAAGTGTAAGGACTAATTGTTACTCCTTCAGGAGTAAATGTTTTCACAGCTAGGGTTGCCATTTAAAGTCGCAGAAACACACATGCCACTCCACAAGTCTTCCTGTACAAAATGAACAAGAGGACACTGTGAGCCACAATAAGGTATATTGCTAGCAAAAAAAAAAAAGACACTGAATGTAGTGTGAACTAAATGTCAGAGAAAATAACTGAGATTAAATATCCACCTTCTTTAAATCTTAATTTACCTACACAAAAGCAATAATGTTTTCTTTTGTGTTATCATTGTTGCCTTATTTTTGTATACATTGCTAACATACCATAATTGACTACAGCTCATACAAATTGATATCCAGTCAGCTGCACATGATAAAATTTCTCAGAGAAAATATGAGAATCTTTTTTCTTAATTTAGAAAATATCTATTTCTTTTTAAGTAAGTACACAGCATTGAAAAGAGAAAGAAGTTATAATACTTGCCCAGAACCAACACTTAAAGAATGATGTTAGAATAAAAACACCTTCCATTAATTCAAAAAGATTAGTAATGCATGCTTTTAAAACTAGTTCCTTACAAAAACTCTACAAAATTTCCTAATGTCCCTATATCAGGAATAAACTAGAGAAGCACATTAAGAACTTTCATAGAGTTTTTAGAACGCTTCTTTGTTCAGAGTGCTTCTGAAATCTTCCAAATGTAAATACAATTTGCTTTCTGTTCTTGAAACTATTCTTATGAGAGTAAATGTCAGTTAAGGTCAAGGATGGCCATTGTTCATGTAATTTTCAAAAATTGGTATAAATACTTTTTTTTAAAAGAAGTATATATCTAATTCTAGCATTTTGAGTGATATTATAGCAATATTGCAAATAATTTTGCTTCCTTTATAAAATAGTTTAAAATGACTTATGGCTGAGATAATCAAGGACAATCATATTTTAATATTTTTAAATGTTTATCCTAATATCCTAAAACAAAGTTTTCATGATTATTAAATATCATCTGGCAAAGACATTCCAGATATTATTGCATTTAATTATGAGGCCAATATATGAACCAAAAAATTAATCCTCATCCCAAACATGTATAAGCTGAAAGGACAATTGTCATTCAGTCAGGATTCATTGTTAAACTTGATTTGGGTAATCATATTGGTTTGGTTAACACACTTGGGCAATGCCACCCAATTGATACAGGCTATCTCTCTCTTTTTTTTTTTTCTTGAGACAGAGTCGTTCTCTGTTGTCCAGGCTGGAGTGCAGTGGTGGGATCTCGCCTTACTGCAAACTCCACCTCCCGGGTTCGAGTCATTCTCCTGACTCAGCCTCCCAAATAGCTGGAACTGCAGGCACACAGCACCACACCCAGCTAATTTTTGTATTTTTAGTAGAGACGGGGTTTCACCATGTTGGCCAGGCTGGTCTTGAACTCCTGACCTCATGATCTGCCCGCCTTGGCCACCCAAAGTGCTGTGATTACAGGCATGAGCCACTGCACCATGTGGATACAGGTTATATCTCTATACATGACACAACTGAAGGTTGTTCAAGCAACAGAAATTTGTATAAGTCATGTGGAATAAATTTTGTGCTGTCTCCTGTGCAAGTATAACACAGGGTCAAATATCTATATGATGAACATAGATTGGAGGAAAAACAAAACCAAACAGTGCCCAAGTGTTACTGTTTAAAATCATTCCAATCATTTCTCCTTCTTGTCTGCTGTAACCTCAAAATGTTGCTATTAGGTAAGGAAAGATGCTATTCCTTTATGTTTGCATTTTTCTGTCGTATACCCATCTCCATCTTCTGCCCTTCTCTGTTATACATACTTATTTTTATTTTTTGTGTTTAGAAGCAGTGTCTTGCTTTGTCACTCAGGCTGGAGTGCAGTGACATGATCATGGCTTATTTCAGGCTTGAACTCCTGGGCTCAAGCACTCCTCCTGCCTTGGCCTCTCAGTAGCTAGGTCTACAGGTATATACCACTACATGTGGCTAATTAAAAAAAAAAAATGTAGAGATGGGAATATCGCTATGTTGCCCAGGCTCGTCTTGAACTCCTGTCCTCAAGCAATCCTCCTGCCTTGGCCTCCCAAATCACTGAGATTACAGGCTGAACCACTGCACCTTTACCTTCATATTTATTTTTAGAAAGGGTATATGGTTTGTTGTTCTTATCTGCATTTTTTTCCTCTAAAGTCTAAAGATGTAAATTTATTGAACTCATTATTTGCTATTGTAAAGTTAGGCGAGCTATGTTACTTCTCTCTGATTGGTGATTTAGTCTCCTCATATGCATGAGACAATAATAGTGATTATGATGACAAGTTGATATTTTGACATTGCTTACTATATGTTGCTTCTCATTCAAGTCAATTTTCACCTGATAACTTATTTATTCTTCATAACAACCTTATGAGAGATAAAGAGGAAGAAACTGAAAAAATGGAAAGTTTTGGTAACTTACACAGGTTGCACAACCAGTAAGTGGCGAAGTTGGAATCAAGTTGAAATAATCTGGCTCACACTCTTTCCTTGATGCCAACCAAAACATCACGGACCTCATAGGATTTTTGTCAGTATTAAAGAATACACCTATAATTTTTGCTTAGAATTACTCCTGGCACATGGTAAAATTGGAATAGCCTCTAGCCACTATGATCATCATTATTCAGATATTTCTTACATAGAGGATGATGCCTACTTCTTATTTTTTATTGTTTTCCTTAATTATCTGATACATTTCTAATTCTTTTTTTTTTCTCGTTTATATAGAGATGGAGTTTTGCAGTGTTTCCCAGGCTGATCTTGAACTCTTGGGTTCAAGTGATGCACCCTCCTCAGTCTCTCAAAGTGCTAAGATTACAGGTATGAGCCAGTGCACCTGGCCACATTAACAATTCTTAACATCCATTTTACCTACTACTTTTCCCTTAATTTCATTGTATTATTCTCTACATAGTGTTTGTTTTGGTACTTCTTTTCAGGACCTATCAGATCTCTCATAGATATTTTTATTTCACTACTTACTTCTCTAATTGCTAAAATAAATATTATACGCACCCTAGATTATCCTACATATCTTCAGTCTTTTTATCAGAGGTTAGAGAGCTTTGGGCATTTTTTTCTGAAGTCTGTGGTATTTTTGATCTTTGATTTCCCAAATTGACTCTTTTAGATCTTTGATATTTAAATAGTTTGTTCTATGATTCTATGGCATTTCTGAATTTCACGATTACGTTTAAAACTCAAAGAATTCTAATCTCATATTTTTATCTTATTATTGATTTCTGCATTTATTTTATAAATGCAGTTTTCTTATGTTTCTCTCCGAGAATACTGAATTAGTGATTATAAAAGTTTCCTCTCTACATATCTTTATTCCTCAGTAAATTAGTGAGTTTCAACCCCTTTTAAATAACAGTTTTGTGATGTAGTGTCTCCCAAATTAAGGAGATGAAATAGATTGCGTGGGACTCTTTTCACACTTTGAGGCCTATATAAAGAATTAAACGTTACATGGCAGGGTATTTTAATTCTGAGCTATTAGATTAGACATTTTACAGTCTTCAAGAAGTAAAACGCAAGGCACAGCTAAGGGCAATCCAGGCAGAGAGACTACTGTAGCTGCCCAAAACGACATGCTGCAGAATCTTCACTCCTTGTATAGCATACATGCCTCTGTGAAAAATCTTCCTTTTCATACTACTTTGGGAGCAAGGGAAAAGCATATTTTATACTATACAGAGCATGCCTTTTTGATGGTAGCATGGTTGTAAAAGTTAATATTTGGCCCCATAAATCAAACTGTAGTAAAACTTTACACACAAATGCCGGCATTTCAAATGGTGGGACACTATGTTCTCTTGTCCTTTCCTCTCAGCAGGGCTGCCTTTAACTTACATTCGAGGTAACGTATCTATTTTTTAATAGAAGTACATCATAGGGAAATATGTACTTAATCTTCGAAAGTTAATCACATCTAGTCACTTACATTTAGACTCTGACATTTACTTATAAAATGTTCAGTAAAAATTTAAATGCAAAAATGGGAGTAATAAATGTTTTAAAAGGCATCTACTACAATCAGGATTCTTTACTTGCTGAGGTAATGGTGCCTACTATTGCTGGCCATCAGCCATTGAACATCCCTTTCCAGATACCCTTATGTAAATAATTTGTAGTAGAAACATTTCCATTTCCTTCTGCTTTCAAAACTTTGTAATAAGTCTCAAAATCTTGTGTATTTCGTTCAATAGAATGAGCACCAAACTTGATGTCAGGGTAACATGGCTGAATAGTTCTCTCAATATCTAGGCATTTAACCAGTAACCAAACATACAATATATTAAACTTGTGTCTTTATAGAAGATCAATTCAGAAAATTGGGCTTAAGAATACATAAAACTGTGTGTTTTCTTCAGGAGTAAATAAAATAATCTATAAGAAAGTATTTGGCTACTCTTTATTAATTTTCTTGACATACTGCTGAGCTTTTCCTGCATGCCGGGTATACTATTAAAAACTACTGCAATATCTTAGGTATTTCCTTATCTTATTGTCAGTCATTCTTATACTCAACTATCATTTATAGGCTACCACCTATAAAATATTTTTTAAGTATTTTTTAATTAAACTCATGTTTAATTCAGCATTATGTTAAGCTGTAATAGTCATGAGATCATGAGTTCAATGTGACAGATTTTACACTACTCAAAATAAAACTGATATAAAAGTTAAAAAAAATCAAGTTATAAAAAAAATGAACAAACTGAAGAGCTCTGGCTCATGAACAGTCTACCATCTTAGGCCATCCTGAAATTCACATGTTTACCAATGATCAAGCTGTGGGCAATGGCTTAGCTGTATGGTCTAGTAGCCGGGTGGCCTCATAGCAGACAATCCATGACCAGCATTGTGGGGTGCTTCCCTTTGGCAATGTGTTGCTGATATCTGCACCATGCAGCCTATCTTCATGTTCTATGTCTAGGCTCATACTAGTTGCCAAGATCTTGTCTAAATATATGAAAAGGTAGATGAGCTTAACCACATTGCCGCCCTTATGGTAGAGAATAACGTGCTGAACCAGCCATCTTATCCTGTTCACACCTGACTTTGGGGCATCTCAGACAAGCTCGACTATCAACTTAGAATGGCATCACCTGGACCTCTCGCTCCCATACCAGCAGATGACAGCCAGCTGGACTCATTGTGAGCATAAATGGGTGAATGAAGAAGGCCCTTCTTCAAGAATAAGCTGGCTGCTGGACTCATTCTTGACCAACATCTGCTCCTGGTGCTGGCCCATACTAACAGCCACACATTGGGATGTGCTGCTCCTCATCTTCAGGGACCTGTATTTCCAACCTTTCTACCTTGTTCTTTGCTCTGCCCTGTATACCCTAATGTGGAACAATTGGATTTTGATGTTGCCACAGCTGTTGTTGCTAGCCCCAGGACAGGGGACCTCAACTAAATTTTCCCTTTGTCTGTCCCCTTGGGGAGGCTCCCCAAAACTTTGGGCCACTCTCCCATGGATATGGCATCCCTTCAAAGCCTTCTTAACTCTCCTCCTGTTAATGTTACTTACCAGGATGAACATGCCACCAGCCACCCGACACATGATTCTACCTCCAGATATGATGCCCACCATGTTGCTGCCCTGCAAAGTCCTCTGAAAACCAACTCAGGAGTCAACCCTTAGTGATAGCAAGGCAATTACTGGCAGCCATGAGAACACATGGAGCCTAAAATCCTTGGGAGCTCATAGCTTGACCTTGGTTTCTCACAGTAAGTTAACATGGGCAAATAACATCTGGACCCATAGATAGACATATCCTTGCCCTTGTTATTGACACCACTGCTTTTGCTTCTTACTAGCATTTCTCCTTCTGAGCCTCATCTTCTGTGGGCTGTAGAACAATTGTGATAGCACTCTGTACAATGCTCAACACTGCAAACATTTCTTAGGAGCCTTCCGCTGTGTGGTCTGGTTACTACTAATTTCAACTCCTCTGTCACAAACCCTAGACCAGCAACTGCCTCTTCTGTGCCAAGGAGTACCCTTTGGGTAATTCCCACTGAAAATTCAATAGCTGATCAGTGAAGACAAGGCTCTGCTCATAGCACTAAAACATCAGCATGTTTGCATCTCCACTCTTGAAAGTTGTACCCTGCCCTGGGATCCCACTACTATCATAAGGAAGCTCCTGGGTTGTGTTCCTGCATACTGTCCTGGTTACCAACTCAAACAGCATTGCCATGCTCCTCCACTGAAACCAATCAGACTCCTGTAGCTTCAACTCCCTAAGGCTGCTCTGGAGTGGCCAGACTTGGCAGGGTCCCCTTGTCAGCCCTGCACGGATAGAATTCTACTGTGTCACTTAGGAGAGGTATGCCCAGATTGGACTGATCTTTTCACTTTAATTTTTTTATCCTGTGGGGCCTTCATCACTGGGTTGGCAAAATTCTAACAATTACTAGTGGAGGAAGGCACCTGCTGCAATATAGACCTCACAGCACCATATTCCTTATGCCTGTGTCCTTCTTATGTGTGGAAACTGGGACATCACGGTTACTTCTTCCACTACCCTCAGACTCTGCCATGTGAATGATGCTGTGGGCTAATATCACTGGTTGCTCAACTGTACTTAGCCTTCCTGTGTCATGTGTCTTCATCTCTGCTTACAAAAGTCCACTTTCTTCCAACACACCAGCACATAGCAAAGGTTCCCTTATGATCAGCTTCCACAAACACTCCCTCATCTTTCTTCTTAGCTTTTCTGCAGATTCTTCTAATGCTGTAGCAACTGTAAAGGCAAAGAGCTTTGGCTGTGTTCACCTAGCTCTTGACCCCAGCTCAGGTCTTTTCCATCTTCAAGAAGCTGCCTCATGCACAATCACTTCTATGTATTTTCCTCCCAAATTTGCTTCAGGTGGGTCACTGCCAGTACTCTGCCACACTTATCTAGCTTTGTTAGGTCTCTTGCTTTGTCTTGTGCATGACGATTATTGAGCAGAGACTTTTCTGCCTGTTGGAAGATACCTTTACTCTTGACATCCCTGTGCTGTGCCCAGGATGTTCGCACCACTTGCCCCACCAACCCCAACTACATCACTGCCTGGCAAGACTTTGACTAGCATATTAGCCCAGTCTTTTCTTGCACCACCTCCACGATCATTCCTATGGTGTGTGATGCCTGTAAACACTCGGCGCCTCAGTTGTGCTTGGCAGTCATCTGGAATGGACAAGACCTGAAATTTTGGTTTGATTGGTCAATTCCCACAATCAAGCCCTGCATCTGGGACATATCACCTCCAGTGCACATAGTGTCTCCAGACCTTATTATTAAGTTCTGAAACTGCCTTGTCTTCGTGCTCCATGCTGGTCTGCCATTGCTGTGCAATCAAGCTGACTCCAACCTGCTGCCATCAAGCCTGTTCAATTTTTTTGCCTTCCTATGTAATAGTGTTTTCCAAACCCTAGCAAGCCTGTTGCCTTTTGTTGCTTCAGGTGGCCAGATATTCCACATCCAATTGGAAAAGTTTCTCAAGAACTTTTCATGAATTATCTTAACACAGATACAACTTTCATAAACCTTAACACAAAGCCTACCCTTGCAAGAAGTGCTTAAATTCTCTTCATGACAGAAATACTTGGTGACTGACCCAGACTGAATACAGGTAAAACAAAGAGGAGAGAGTTTCCCAAACTCTGAGACTGGTCTCCAGAAAGAGACTCTCTTGCCAGTTGGGTCATCTGAACCCCTGACTGTACCTGGCTAATGCAACTGGCCTGCTCCTGCTATGCATCTTCTGAGTGCTGCCAGAATAAACTGCTTGAGCACTAGGTGGTGTCTGATATACAACTTTGATTTAGATCAAACCAAAAGGGAAAAGTTGCCCCTGGGAAACCTGGTTGACTAAAACCACCCCACACTCCCAAACAAAACAGTTTCTTAAATGTGAAGATACATCGACAGGGAATGCTAATATGCATGTCACATTATTTTTCCTTGTATTTGATTCTTCTATACCTGTTTTATGTCACTATAAAATGATAGCATATGTCTAATTTAAATTGGAGAACCTTTGAGAATGCAAATATACCAAAACACGAGAATCCTTTCCTATCTCATACCTGAAATAACATCATTTTCTAGTTCTTTCAAAAAGAAATGAAAAAATGGAAAATTAATTAACTTGTTAAGCTCTCATATTCATTAGACAAGTTGATTTTATTATGAAAAAAGTAATTACTAATCTGAGGTGATATTTTTCAAAATTTTATATATGAAATTTTGAATTAAGGGGGGTTTACCAAGTGGTCATTATCAAATATTTAATAAATCACAGTTCTAAATGTACTAAAAAGATAGATCAAAGGTATTTGTTATATATATATAAACCAATTCAAAGTTTCACTTTCAATAGTTATGGTGGGAAATAAATCTCATTTTAATTAACTCATATAATAATAGTAAACACATAGAAATGCTAGAAATTATTAATTCATTTAATTAAAACTTAACTATTTATTTTGTATATTTTAGAAACAGGGTCTTGCTCTGTCATCCAGGCTGGAGTGCAGTGACATGATCATAGCTCACTGCATCCTCAAACCTCAGCCTGTCAAGTAGCTAGGACTATAGGCATATGCCTCCCTATTTGGCTAACCTCTTTCTTTCTTTCTTTCTTTCTTTCTTTCTTTCTTTCTTTCTTTCTTTCTTTCTTTCTTTCTTTCTTTCT
>PVKP010036238.1:0-22621 GCA_004027715.1 Plecturocebus donacophilus | reverse complement strand
TGCTTTCACTGGGAGCTACAATCCTGAGCTGCTGCTACCCGGCCATCTTGGATCTCTCTGCGCCCAGTGATGAAGTTTTTCAGTTTCTTAGTTTTCCTTTGGTGGACGCCCCTTCCCCACAGAGCCGGACCTTCCTGGGTTCACTGTGCTTGCTGTGAAACTCTCAGTCCTCAGCGCTTCTGATTGCTGTTTTCCTTGTGGGGATGGGACCAGCAGAGCCCGTCCGTCCCGTATACTCCGCACCGGGAAGTGCCGCACTGGGGCGCCGACAAAACAGCCGTGCCGGCCAAAAGAGTCGCGCTGGCGACCCTTGTGGCTCCTCTGCCGGGAATCTCCCAGTCTGTGGGCAACAAAAATTCGTCGGAAAGTGCGGCGTCCACTCGTTCTCTGCGCTTTCACTGGCAGCTACATTCCTGAGCTGTTGCTAGTCGGCCATCTTGGATCTCTCCAATGAACACATTTTTGACAGTTCTTCAGGAATCTTTGTAAATCCTCCCACCCCGCCCCCCGCCCCCAGCACAAAATGAAGAAAAGAACATTTGGAAATAAAGATGATAAAATTTGTAGCCATGGGCTTTAATGTTCAATTTCCATAACCCCTGCTAAATTAGAGACAGTTTTGAAGATGTAAAGGTGGAAAAGGTGATACCTTTCCTCATCCATCATAATGGTAATAGCTGTCATTCTTACAACAAAAGACAGGTTAACAGAAAAGTATAACAAATACATGTAATCAAAGTGTTATGTGACACAGGAGCCTTCAGAAATGAAGACCAAAAGACCCAGGGAAAACTGTCCATTTTTATGCTTAGATTTGACAAAGACTGGCCAGCCATGTAGAAATATGATTAGACAAAAAGGGAATGGTCTAACAATAACAGAATGAGGCAGGAAAACCAGCAAACCTGTCCATTCAGATTCTTCCTGGCCTTTCTGTGTAACATTCCTTCAAACCAGGTATGTGGGTCTTATGACCTGCAATCAGACAAGGCAGGCCAGAGAATTTCTATATGGCAAACTCCTTCCTAAACAGGAAACCAGTGGAAGGTTAGAAAAATATTTCTAGGTTTTATGGCTGTCTTTGGAGGAAAGAAGTTCTGGGTTTTATGGTTTACCTTGAGGAAGAAGAATTCTAGATTCTATAACTTGCTTAGGGGAGAAAGTAAAGTGAAAGACAGGAGGGCAGGAGAAAATCAGAGAGTCCTTGCTTCTGAAGCCTTCTAATCTCCTTTAGTTTAAAGAACCAATCAGCATGCCAAAGCACCTTGTTTGGGATATTGTTTTTTGAGCCCTAACATGGCCAAGATTTTTAACTATGAAAGTTGTGAAAGTGGAGGGAAAGAAAAAAAAAAACCCTTTGCCACTATTATTCCCATCCTCTAAAATTCTATTTCTACACTATGTAGCCATGCAATTCCTCTTGCTTACCTCTTAATTAGTCTCCACTCAAAATATTTGGTATTGTTCCCATACATTATTTGAGTGTTGACCCCAGCTGTGACACATAATGAACTGTTTCGGAAATGTTGCCCTAGTAGTAAGTGCTTACAGAGATTTGCTTGTTCTCTAGGGTGAGCAACCACTTAGTCCATTACAATGAAAAAGGATTTAAAGGCAAGTATGTACTGCTAGAAACATGTGCCTAAGAATGTGGTTGTCTTACAATTTTAAGAAGGCAAGAAATTCAAATTAACCCCATGAAATCATCTAAAGAAAACTGCCAATCCAACAAGCAAAACAATGCATACTTTCTGTTTAACTCTGGGCTGCTTGATTTCTCTAAATTCTCAGCACTTTGAGTTATTTTTCTTAACTGTTTTAAAGTCAAGTAGGAGTAAATCATGGGAGTTTAGTAATTCTAAAGGAAAAGCCACCGGAAAGAAAACCAGTAATACAAGACCAGGTGAAAACACTGTAGTTTATTAGAAATCAAACTTTTCAAGAAATTTATAATTGATTTTATGATACAATGAAGTGCAATATTTCAAAAAGAAGATACATTTTAAGTGATTTCAAGTTGGCCTTGTTTACCCATGAAAACTCTTACAAGCTTCATAAATTTAAAATAGGCATTTTAATTCCTGAATTCTACACTCCTGCCTAGCTCATTTGTAGGGGAACAGGGTGTGTAGGCGTTGTTTTATATCTCTTAAATTCTCCCCTGCACCTAATAGAGCAGTAGGTGATTATGAATTGTGAGGTGAGATATTTTTTAATGTTGCCAAAAACTTAGTGCTACTGGACGTCATTACAAACAATAGTCAGTCCACCAACATAATTCTTGCTTGTAGAATGAAATGCTGTGTTAAGTCAGTGCCCCAAATACCACACTCCTCTTTTCCTTTATTCTTCTTACTCTTTTTCTAGTTATGTGCCATGATTTGAAGGATAGTGGGGGGATGCAGAGGGAGGAAGAAAGGAACATAGAAACAAAGACGAAGACAGAGAGCTCCTGCTATTCTAAAAAAAAGAAATGCCTTGTTCCAACAATGAGAAATTTATCGTTGACTGACTTGCCTCTTACCATAGCATTGTTTTCAAAAATGAGCAGAAGCATCTATGAATTATGAAGGACTAGCTCAGTAAACTTTGGAACTAAATTGAAGTATATCGTAATTATATTCCTCACCATTAAATCTGCTCGTCCTGCCAGAATGTGTTGTTGAAATTTTACACATGAGGCCCAAGAGAATAAGGCACAGAATTCTAGCCCTCTAGGTTATGGCTAATGAAAAATGAAAGTAAGAAAATAAGGGTAAATCACTGCCACCTAACAGATTTGAGTAGATTCAATTCTTGCTCACCTAATTTTTTTCACTTTTTTTTTTCATTTATTTTTTGTGGTAGGCATGAGACATTTGGCTTTCCAAAGAGCTGATTCTAGGATTTAGACAGTGAGAGAAAGAATTGTAGCTGTCACAGCAGGGGTTAAATGTGCAAATGCCTGCGGCAATTCACTTCTTTGACTCAGCTGTCAAAACATTTAAGCTGTGTCCCTGCAGTTCCTCTCTTCCTCTTGTACCCTCTCCCCAGCAGGGGCTGCCAGCACTGAATCCTTGTCAGAAGAGAAGATGTCAGATTGGCAAACCATATCCCACTAAAAGGGTTTCCAACTTTCTTTGTGTTGATTGTCATGTTTATTTCTTCACGTCTCTTCTGCAGATTCCTCACCAATTTTTCCCAGCTTGATTTAGTGGGAATGCCCATATTTTAGGTCAGTTAACAACAAAAGACATTGCATTTGGTTATGAATGTGCTTTAAATAAAGCAAAAAACTGGAGACTTTAACTTTGGGTAATAACAAAAGCAAGCAGAATGCAGAATCACTTTATAATTACTTCTACTGATAAGTAAGAATATAGAACAAACTAGAGAGACTTCATGAAACATGTGCAAATTCTGAAATATATTCCAGGGAACAAAGAGTGCTAAGCCACAAACATCACACTAATATAAATAACAAATAATAAATATTATTAAAATAGAATATATAATATAATAAATATTATTTTATACAAAAATTATTAAAACATTGGAAAATATTTATTGAACACCTGCTAAGAACCAGATTCTATACCTCCAATTATTGCATTCAGTCCTCACACATCAAACATTCATTGTCTGCCTACCCTGCTAAGTCTTGGAATATCAGAATTAAAGTCTCTATCCTCTAGCAGCTCAGTCTAGCAGAGAAAAAAGTCAAGTGAACAATCGTGAAATGAAATTAGATGGATGTGTGCACACTTACAACAGCATCTGAGAAAGGACATCCTTTCTGTGACTGAGAGCTTTATAAAAAAAAAAAAAAAAAAGAGGGAGAGGGGAAGATCCAAGGATTAAAGGATGAGAGTTAGCCAGAAGACTAATGTTGGATTAGAAGCAAGAGAAGGAAGGATAGTTTTCTAGGCCAAGAGAGCAGCCTTCCAAAGGCAGATATTTATGGGAGAACAATGCACTTGGGGGAACCACAGTGGTTGTATTACTAAAGCTCAAGCTGGAAGATGAGGGGAGGAGGTAAGTAATGGAGGCTTGGTGTTCCATGCTAAGGAGTGTGGGCTTTATCCTTGAAGCCGAGGGAATGTAACAGTATGTTTAAATGGAGTGGCTAAAGGATTATATGTTTAACCTAGAAATAACAATAATAATAGATATTCTTTATTGGGTGCTAATGAGTACCATTCACTTTATATAATTCATTCTTATTTAACTCCCATTAATAAATTACAAGCAAGTATTATTATTCTTATTTTACAGATAACTGATGCTCAAAACTTTAAAGAACTTGTCCAAGTTCATCTAGCAGCAAACAATGGAGGCAAGCTGTCATAATGTTCTCACTTTCTCATCCTGACTCTCCCAGTAGTTGTGGTTGTGTGGTTAACAGCAGGTGTTATGGAGGCCAACTGACTGGGCTTGAATTCCTCGATACTTTACTTGCTTTGTGACTCTGTGCAAGTTGTACAGCATTTTATCATCTGGAAAATGGGGATAATAAAATCTACCCAAAGATAAATGAGGTAGTACACATTAAGCAGTAGCACAAAACCCAACACATAATTTAATGCTACCCATCATGATGCTAGACCAGGCACTATGCTTGAGCACATTTTTGACATCTATCTAATCTTCATGTGAACCAGAAAAATGTGAGTATTATTATCTTTATTTTACGGATTTAAAAAAAAAAACTCTGAAACTTAGAGAAATTAAGCTACTTGCAGAAAGACATATAACTAAGTGACAGAACTGCTCTAAACCCCACACTGTTTCTTATAACACAGAATATAGTGCACCAGTCTTTTGTGTACTACAGAGAACAAATTCAAAGGCAGTAAGACAGAAAGCAGGGGGTAGTATATTTAAGAAGCTTTTGTAGAAATCTAAGAGAGAGTAGTCAGGAGTCTGAATTATGTGGAGTAAGATATGTCAGATAAGAGATACTGACAAGGTTGGATGAATAGAAATAGGTGGCAGATTAGACATTGGGAAGCAAGGAAGAGAGCTCAGGAGGACTTTCTGGTTTTTGGCTTGGGCCACTGTGCAAATATATCCCTGAGATAAGGAACAGAATAGAAAAATTGGAATTAGAAATGCCTTGGATAACTTTTATTGTCTAAGTGAACCAATAAATGATTACTTCAATTTGGGTTCATGGACTATGTTCAGCAACCAAAAGAGATATCCAGCAGCCTAGGAGAATACTGGTTTAGACCTTTGGAAAGAAGTCTGTGCTAGAGAAAAAGAGAACATTACATAGGTAGCTAAAATCATGCATATAAATGGCATTGCTAGAGAAATTAGAATGAAATAGATCAATGATGAAACCTGGAATTAGGAAAGAACATTTTTCCATTGACCTTAAGTTAGTATGTAGAAGAATTCCACAAGAATAGTGTTCTTGACCTATTTTGCCACCTCTTAATATCCCATAAAGTAGTTTAGAAAAGGAACTGAGCATGTAATCCCTTCCTCTCTCTTATTTACTATCAGCTTCTCTGCAGGGCATTCACAGTTCTGCTCCCCAATGTCTCAAGCTGTGACCAGGAGAGAACATTTAATTTGGATAAATATTTGAAAGCCCATTGTAAATGTCCTAATACTTGGTAGTCACATTTTCTAATTAATTTTATCAGTGATGAAGTTAGGCCTTTATGTATCTTATTTCTTCATTTTAAATTTAGGAGGAGAATTTATGGACTCTTTAGACCATCATCTGGGAAACTCAACATGAAAACAACGGGAAGAAGAAAAGGAGTCCACAAAATGTATAGTCAGAAATTTTAGAAGAAAGTCAGGATGGAATCCTTACATCAAAATCATAGGAGAAACCAGGCATAGTGGCTCATGTTTGTAAATCCAGCACTTTGAAAGGCCAAAATGAGAGGAATGCTTGAGCCCAGGAGATCAAGACCAGCCTGGGCAACATAGCAAAACTCCATCCCTATATTTAAAAAGGAAAGGAGGAAGAGTCAAACAAAAAGGTGGAATGGCCAACAGTGTCAAATACTGTGGAGTTATTAGACACTGTAAAACCAAAAAATAGTCCACAGGGCTGGGAATTGAGAACAGGTTCAAGGAAATGATAAGACTATAAACATCATACTGTGGAATATGGTAGATAGACTGCACTGATAGCTCCAAGTTTTTATGCCTCCTTGTGTCTGTGTCCTCTGGTAATGGCCCCCACCTCGCCATCACCATCTGATTCTTAGCTTGATCATGTAATTTGCTTTGGCCATTGAAACATCAGGAAACCTGATGCAAGCAGAGGCTTGAAAAGTGCTTTAATGTTTTAGCTTTCCCTCTCGGACACTTCCTACAGCCATAGGAACATGCCCAAGCTAGCTGGCTAGAAGGATGTGAAAGACACCCTTGTGGAATCAACTTGAGCTGTCCCAGGCAAAGTCATCATAGACCAACCAGCATGGAGGCAACCCAAAAGCTAACTACTAGCACTTAAGTGATCTCAGCCACGATCAGCCAACCCAACCACCCACTGCCTCATGAGGAATAATACATGAATTTTACCTCAAGCCACTAAATTTTGTGGTGGTTTATTATACAACAATAGCTAACTGATATAGAGAAATGTACATAAAGGCAGGTCATATGCAGCCACCTCAGCTCAGAAATTCAGCCAGCACAATTATCTTGCTTTTATTTCTGAGTCTCTTTAATTGCTAGTATTCATAATATACGTCTCCAAAACAGACCTCCTCCCTGGACTCCTTTCTAGCCCCTCAAGTCAGCGTTTCTCCTTATTTCAAATTCAGACTATGTGCAATTCCTCAATTTTTTCAATCTAGATGACAAAGGACATTCATTCTTGACCCCTCTGTCTGCACCTCACCTCCCAACTAGAAGATTATATCAGAAATACACACACACACACACACACACACACACAAATTTATCAGAATATGGGACAATTGGTATTTAGGGTCTTCTGACATGATAGCTTTTATTTGTTATGTGTTAGGTAAATTCATTGAGAGAAGGAAGTAATGTACCAGATTGCTCAAGGAAAATGGGCCAGGTTTGAAATAGCTGTTGAGCAACAGAAATAGAAAAAGAATTGCTGATGACACAGAAACATCAGCAAGCAGGCAACTGATACTAGAGACGATGAATCTGCAGTGGAACTACAGTCATGCATTACCTAATGGGGATATGGTCTGAGAAATGCATCGTTAGGCAGTTTCCTCATGTGAACATCATAGAGTGTACTCACACAAACCTAGATGGCATAGCCTACTACACAACTAGGCTATATGGTGTAGTCTATTGCTCCTAGGCTACAAATCTATGTGCAGCATGTTACTATACTGAATACTGTAGGCAATACTGTACACGATGGTAAGTATTTGTGTGTCTAAAAATACAAAAGACAAAGTAAAAATACATTATAATCTTATGGAACTACCATAGTATATGCATTCTATTATTAACCAAAACCTTATGGCTTCATGTGGCACATGACTGTAATTCATGTAGAAGTGTGAAATACAGCAACATTGTCCTAACAGTGGATATAGATGATTGAAGTAATATCTCATTGGGGATGGGAAAAGTGAACAATGCCAAACCTTTGGCAAAAAAATTGATAGCATTGATGAAGATTATTCAACTGATAGTTCTTAAAGTGTTCTGTCTCCTTGTAAGGAACCATCATTTCCCTATTACCCCCACCTCCCTTTCTCTTTATTCTTCTTGCCCTACTTACCCCTTAGCCTTCCATTAGATACCAGCATGAAGATTATCTTACTGGAGATGCCTTCCCCAATCACATTAACTAGATCAGTTCCCTCCTGTTACACTTTCTTACATGTATATTCTTTGGAGCACAATTGTACTGTAATTTTACATGTTTAAAATGTTTTAAATATAATTTTTGAGTGACTCTTTGATTAATGTCATCAGACTCCCTCAGGTGACTCTAAGCTCTAGGAACACATCCTTTTCAAGTTTCAGTTTTCCTCCTCACCATTGTATCTCCTACATCTAGCAAAGTGCATTATCCTTAATAGGTGTTCAATAAATAAAATTTGGATAAGTAAATTAATGAATGATGGGATGAATTGTGAAAGAATGAATATGCAAACAAGAAGGAAATAAGCCAAAAGGAATCAGGAGTCTCAATGAGTTTCAAAACAAGTTTCAAGAGCTTCACTAGAGAAAGAATGAGAAAGCTGGAAAGATAGTAGATGGTATGGACTGAACAGTGCTGTTGCAAAATTCATTTGTTGAACCCCTCAAATCCAGTTACTGTATTTGGAGATAAGGCCTGTAAAGAGGTAATTACAGTTACATGATCCATAAGGGTGGGACCCTAATTCAATAGGACTATTGTCCTTATAAGCTGAGAAAAAGACAACAGAGTTCACTCATAGAGAAAAAGCCATGTGAGGGCATAGTGAAAGGTAGCCATTTGCAAGCCAGGAAAGAGGCGTTACCAGAAACTAACACCACTGGCACCTTTCTCGTGAACTTCCAGCCTCCTGAGAAGTAAATAAAATTCTGTTGGTTAAGCCCCCCGATCCGTGGTATTCTGTCATGGCAACCCAGGCCGACTAATATGGTAGGTCATAGATTTTAGATTTGGAAAGATGATGTGGGAGAGGGGAAACCCCTAAAACTTAAGCAACACAGTAACAAATTAGCATAACTGTATTTTATTAAATAATCACATGGAAAGCTGGATGTGGTGGTATCCACCTGTAGCCCCAACTACTCAGGAAGCTGAGGCAGGAGGATCACTGAGGCCAGAAGTTTGAACCGTACTGGGCAATGATGGCACTTGTGAATCGCCACTGCACTCTAGCCAGGACAACACCGGAAGACCCAATCTCTAAAATAAATACATACATATATACATAACCATATTGGGGAGGGGACAGGATTACACAGAAGAAAGAGAAAAAGAGAGGAATGCAAGTAACTTTTGATCACATTATTTTGACAATATACCCACAATCTGGGGAATAAAAGAACTGCAAACAAACCTTGAACTTCTTCTAATATGTTTATTTTTCATCGAGATATGGGTATAGCAATTGGGAAACTTTTATGGGCAACATAATATTGAGAAAATGAATAATGTGATTAGGTTCTTGGGAGCCAGGTTCTAACTAACTGTGGAAAAACAAAGGTAAAAATATGGAATAAGGTTAAGCAAAGAAAACTCTGCAACTACTGTAATAAAGATTCATTCATTCAAGAATTATCTGTGGAGGCAAAGTCCAGGGGGAAAAGTTAGATGAGGAGCAGGATATGTGCACAGTCCCGAAGTGTCTCCCCACAGATTGCTTAGTGGTTGAAAGAGGGAAATAGTAATTATATAATGGTGAAATCAAACAACACTTTGATTAGGTGATTGAATTAACAACACCAGTGAGGGGCAGACAGACACTATGTGCCTGGGACATGGTACTCTGAGAAGGACAAATCACTAATGTCTTATGCAGCGAGAAAGGCATGGTCTGAGCCTAATCATCAGGAAACATCAGACAAACCCAAAGTGATGAACATTCTATCAAATAGCTGTCTTGTATTCTGTGAAAATATCAGTGTTATGAAAGATAAGGAAAAGCTCAGGAAATCTTCCAGATTTGGATACTGAAGACATGGGACAGTCAATTGCAACTCAGGATCCTGTGCTGGATCCTGTACTGGAAAGGGAAAATGCCGTAACAGACATTATTAGGGCAACTTACAAATCAGATTATGGACTATGGAGTGGACAAAAGTATTGTTTCAATGTTAAATTTTATAAATTTGACAACTGTGCTATGGTAAAATAAAAGGATACCTTTTTTTCCTTAGGAAATACACAATAAAGAACTAAGAGGTAAGAGGGAATGATATTGCAAGCTTTTAAAATAGTTTATGAGAGAAAAAGAGAGAGAGTGTGTGTGTGTGTGTGTAAAGAGAGAGGGAGTATAATAAAGCAAATGTGACAAAGTTTCAAAAATTGTTAGATCTGAATATAGTATATGGGAGTTGCCATCTTTCAACCTTTTTATAAGTTTAAAATTATTTCAAAATAAAACTTAAAATAAAATCAAAAGAACAAACAAAAAAGGTGAGAGGTGAAGGAGTTCTGAGTGGTATAAGTTTAGGCCTTTATGTTGAGTTAGATTGTGCAATAGCCTGAGAGATAGAGATTGTTGTCCTCATTTTACTGAGGAAAAATTGGGACTCAGAGGCCTCGAGGTCTGATGCTACCTAGAGGACAGCAGAGGAGAGAGCAGAGGAGAAGAAAGGAGGCCCAGATAGGGAGAGAATCAGGCAAGTTTTTCCCTTGACTCCACTTGCCGTCTTAATTCAGTCCCTTGACAGATGAGCTCACTGAAGGAAAAGCAGCTCCCTTGAACCATTCCCCCCACCTCCTCCCATATCCGAATGATGCTCTGCTCAGATCATTAATCATCTCATTAAGGCTCTAGCAAGCACAGTTCGGTAATATGGGCCACAGACATTATCCTTTTATTCTCTTGACAAAGCTGATGAAAAAGAACCTATTGTAAGATGTCCCCAGTTATTCTCAACAATAAAGGAAATGATACCTTTTCATCAGTGCATCGTTTTAGCTTCAATAAACATCATTCCTGGTTTCCTCAAGCCCCTTGTGCAAAATTTTATGAGTTGGATAATACCCCCTTACCCAATTTTCCCATCCAGATATCAGGAGGGTAATATCAGATCTAGATTACTGGATTGAGTTGAAATAATAGCTAAGGCTGTCTTGGGCAACATTTTAAAATTCTTTTACGGTATCGGTATGTATCTTCTAATCACCCACACACTCACATCTATCCAGTGATTTTTGATGCTAACTTCGGTTTCTGAATCTGCCTGTGGCTACCTCCACAGGTCTTTACACGACATGATGGCATGTAGACCATGTTAGGACAACCTGGGAAAGGCTGTGAGTAGACAAAGATGATTGGTACTGCCCGCCTTTCTCCCTTTCTGCACCTCTCTTCCATCATCTTCAAACTGCAGTCCTCACCTTGGCCTAGAATCCCATAATAAGTAGTGAAAATAACCTCAGATTCTTTCCCTCCCTGTGGTGGTGTAGTTCATCACATCAAGAGATACCCTTTGAATCTAGGTTTGGCCACAGGACCTGCCAAATGTGACATTAGCAAAGATGAAGCGGAGGCTTGAAAAGTGCTTACGCATTCGGGCTTGTTGACTTGCTGCACCTAGAAACCTGAAACCAGCACCTTTCAGGCCAGTGTTATGCAGAGACCACTGGAGGAGAACCAAGATACCCGAGCCAATAGCCACCTGACATCTGAGGGAAGCCACACAAAGCCAGCCAACCCCTAGCTGACCCAATAACTTATTCAGAAGTGGCAAATGACTATAGACTTGTGAGAAAACCCAGCTAAGCCAGGACAACCACCATGCTGATCCCATACCTTAATTGTGAGCTAAATAATGACTGCCATTTTAAGCCAGTAAGTCTTGGGATAATTATGTATGCAGTAATAGATAACTAATTACAGACTCAAGTACCTCAAAGTAGACGCTGCTCTCCTCCTACCTCCTGGTTATCCATCTTCATCCCAATGTCACCCACTATCCACCCAAAGGCTGACCTTTTCTCCATCATCAAAACTCATTTGTCTTATATGTTTTGGGACCTCAAAATCCTTGACTAAGTGGATAAACTAATATGAATTAGTGATGTGACTGAAGTACAATAAATAAGATAGCACACACAGTCTCCAAAAAAGGCCCCAAAATAAACTTCCTCACTTCCTTATCCTTTCTCTTGTGCAGCATTCTAACCGATACCAAAAAGGAAATAAAAGATTTCTCCTAAAGTAGCATTTTGAAAATTCACGGCTTTGTTCCTTTTTTCTCCTCTCAAGGAACAAAAAGTACCCATCATTATGTCCCCTGGAGACGGAGTCTGCTCAAATATACCCAGGCTAAGAAGTCACTGCTCCAACTCCTCAGCTCCACTCCTCTAGTCAAATCTGAATGGTTTCTCAACAAGTTGATCAATCTTTCTCCACCAAAATCAAAACATCCTGAGAGTCTTCTGACTCATTCTCTGAACACTTAAGCTCCTCAAAGGGCCCTTTTTCTGTTCCACTCTCAGTAGTCAATCTCCCCATCCCAGCATCACGGTCTAACCGAGCCCTCCAAATAACAAGCCAAGTATGGTTCACATACTCCCAATACATTAGCAAAACACAAAACATTCATTTTGCCCATAAGACTTTCCTCCTGGCTATTCTACCGTTGTTTTTTCCTAGTTATATTTATACAATAAATAGCATATCTGCCCATTCTTAAATGTATCCACTCATTCAGGAAACATTAATTGAGTGTTTATGCCACTAAGAAGCTCCTTTCTCCTATTATGATTCCAAGAGTAAGAACTACTGCAGCAGTAATATCTTTGGTCTCCCTCCCTACGTTCCTTCATTCCTCCCAAGGGAAAGAAATGAAGTCTATTATTGTAGACTTGAGGAGAAAGAACTGAGCAAGCTTGACAGAGGCTCTTCTGGGCCTCACTTCTTCATAACTGTTGGTCCAGGGAGGGCATCCTGATTGACTTTGTACTATGTGGTAAGTGTACCGGCCAAGTTCTAGCCCTGTAACGAGAATCCTACTACTTTGAAAAGTAAACTCAATTAATGTGAGATTAGACGGCCCATCCATGCAATATACTCTAATTGGACCTGTATAAAATTTAAAGAAACAAAAACAAAAACTCCCTTCTACTTTGATCTCCAGAGTCACTGCACAAAAAGTAGGGACTAAAGTCCAGCCCAGCTTCTGCGCACCAAGCCAGCTCCCTGGTACCCTTCTTCTAACTCACCCACGCAGAGACAGTTAATTACAATCATCTTCCAGGAGTGGGTGTTTTCTTCTAATTCATATGCTCAAAGGAAGAAAAAGGAGGTGGCTTTTTAATCTGAACAAAGGTAACCTACATGCTAACAGCAGCCTGTTGATTTCCAACTATCTGATTCCTATGTCTATCTCTCAGTCAGTTCCAACTTAAGAAGAAAAGCCAGGTTGATTTATTTAGCTCCTAAACCTCACATACTACTATGTACCAGATACTGTGTTAGGTATTGGGGGGAAAAAAGATGAGTAAGACAGAGTCGCTGGCTTTAAAAATGCACCATCTAGCTAAATTCCCTCCGTCCTCAAAACCAACTAGTTAGCTTGTCTGTTTTGTATAAAGATGTAAACTACTGCCTGCAAAACTCTGGATTCCTGGCTATCCCAGGCATGGGTTGAGTTGTGTGGATCAGGGGCTGGAGCAAGTATGGCAGTCAGAGTAGCAGTGCTGTGATGGATGAAAGCATCCCACAGACACAGGCAAAGGATACAAATTCCTCAAATGTATGTGCAACAAAATTGACTTTGCACACAGACAGCTCCACAGAGCAGGAGTGACAGTAGCACTCTCCCAGAGTGAGGGGCAAGCGCACCTGTCCAACAAAGGCATCACATGATTGATGGTTTCAGAGTGTCTGTCCAGGATTAGATCCTGCTGTGTCCCTCAGGCAGCAGCTCCTTTTGCCATTGCAGTAGAGCTTTATTATACCCTCATGACCCCAACCCCAGTTCTGAAGACTGTGACTATGAACCTACATGCCCAACAGAGTTTAAAACTCCAGACACTCCTCTTTAGTACAAGGCTGGGTGAATCAAAATCTCTGGTTTTACAGGATATTATCTTCCAGCAGCTCTGGCTTCAGCACTTTGATATAGGGATTATTTTCCCCTTAGGCCTTATCACCTGGTAAGAAGGACTCTAAATTGAAGCATGTAGGTCCATTTAGGGTATCAGTTAATAATCCATTTTTATTTCTCAGTAGGAAAATATGTCACTTTAATGCTTTAACTTTAAAACAAGTGTTTGTGGGTTGCTGTTTATGCTGATTTCTTATTATTTTATTCTATAGTTTGTTAAGCATATACAAGTATTTTTATATTTCCTAATAGCAAAAGAAAACTGGGTTTTGTGTGTGTTTCTCTGTGTGTCTGTGTGTGTGTGTGTGTGTGTGTGTGTGTGTGTGTGTGTGTGTGTGTGTGTGTGTATGTTTCGGTTTTTTTAGCTTACATATAGGCTAGGGACTGTGACTACGTATGAATTTCCTCTTCAGTTTCTAACTCAGGTCTCTTCCTTTCCAGCAAGTATTTTAAAAAAAGAAAAAAAAATGCAGTCCCAATGAATAGGTTCAATTTTTTTGCAGACAGTGGTTTGTTAATAACTAGCACCTCTGCTTTTTCTTAATAACAGTAGAGAAGTTTGATTTAGACATTCAGATATGAAATGACTAAATTGGCTCTCAAAACTGCAGTATGTGAGTTTTTTTCTAAGGGTGAGAGAAGTAAGAATACTGTCTTCAGATTCAAGGTACAATTGCTAAAATAGCAGTTACCCAGAAGGTAGGTCTTGAGAAGGGATGATAAGAGTTAGGATCCTGTAACACAGCAGATAGTTCAGTACAGGAAAAGCAAAGTTTTAGGAAGCATTTAACTCAGGAGCTGTGGACAATTCTTTCCATTCTCCTTTTTCCTTCCCTAAGTAACATCTGATTCTTGGGCATCCTGTATGAATAGAATACACATTTCCTATTCTTCTTGCCAAATAAAAATATTCCTCTATCCTTGTTAGTTCTGCAGCAAAATGGTTTCAGTGTCTAGTCTTTGGAGCTAGACTCCATGAGTTCAAATACTTGCACCACCATACATGTGAGCTATATGAACTTGGCAAGTCGCTTGATTTCAGTAGGCCTTAGTTTTTGTATGTGAGAGTAATTTTTGCTTACTTCCTAGGGCAGAGATTAAATTAGATAATTAATGTAAAATACTTAACAAAGTGCTGGTAGCATAGCAGATGCTCAATAATGGTATGTGTTCTTGATCTAAAGCTACTATGGAGGATGAAGATGGTCTTGATTTTTTAAAAATTTGGACCCACTGTGCTCACTTCAGCAGCACATATACTAAAATTGGAACAATATAGAGAAGATTAGCATGGCCTCTGCACAAGGATGACATGCAAATTCGTGAAGCATTATATGTCTATAAAAATTTTTTAAATAAAAATTTGGACCCACTGTAGGATTGTATGTTTTGCTTTGGGGTTTGGGAAATATGCTGACAATACCTATTACTTCTGGAAATGAAGGCGCCCAAAAATTGTAATTTAAAAATGAATGTTATGTATGATGGGTGTTAACGCAAACTAAATATGGCCTGAGAAAGACTCCATACTTCTATATTTGAGTCCTTGTGGGGGAACTGTAACCTAGCTCACTAGTCAGACAAAATTGAAAAGCTAGCTTAGTAGTATGCGCCTGTAACAGTAGCTGAGTGTTAGCCAATCCCAGCAGCCATACTTCAACCATTCATAGTCTGCTGAATGTTCAAACTGCGTTCAAATAAGGGAATTGTCGAGTTGTAACCAATCTCACTGTTTCTGTACCTCACTTCCCATTCCTGTATGTCACTTTCTTTTGTCTATAAATTTATTCTGACCATGAGGCACTCCTGGAGTCTCTGTGAATCTGCTGTGATTCTGAGGGCTGCCTGATTTGCAAATAGTTCATTGCTCACTTAAACTCCTTTAAATTTAAGTCGGCTGAAGTTTTCCTTTTTCAGGGGTGTCCTAGTAAATTATTATTTGTTCAATTGATCTTAACTCCTTATGCTAGACTAATTTATCTGCACACAAAAAAAGCAAATTTTAAAAGGTCTCTCATATATTCTAGGCAGTTACTCAAGATCCTCTTCTCTATTGCGTTTCCCTTTCTCCATTTGTTTTTAGATTTATTTTGGGCTGTCTTTACTTTGTCCTGGATTCTAGAATCTACTCCACTTTGAAATTGGCATCTGGCTGCTTCAGATGTGATAATTTTCAGGACAGCTTTTCTGTCATTTTGGGCCTTAGCACATTTAGCTCACTCTCCCCCTTCACTCCTGCCTGGAAGGAAGCCGTATGATTCGGAAACCCCCTTTCCTCATGCTTTTCTCTTCAGTTCTAGGAATCTCCCTGTGAATGATTGCTATGGTTGATGAAGACAGTGATAGTTTAATCAGTTTCCCTGCTTGGCTAGAGGTTTTTTAATTAATTTTTTTAAAGAGCACATATATGTGTTTGCAGTCCCTTCTACCTTTCTTTTTCTAATACCCAAGAGAAGTAAGGTAAAGTCTTAAGCCTGCCCTTCCTAAGAGACAGCCCAGCCATCTCCACCCTATATGATTTCCACTGGGAATATTAAAGGCAGCGTAATACCTAGGAAGGAGAGAAGTTTCAGAGCAGGGAGGTTTTCTCTATGCTCCTATACCTTCAGCTTCTATGTAAGATGATCATAGACCTTAAAAGTTTAGGCAGAGATATCATCTGTCAGTAGATGGAACTTACTATTTCTCTTTCCAAGTTCTCTGGCTTCTTTCTCCATGCGGCTTAGGACATGCAGCCTATATTGCTATTCACTACGTTTAAAATCCTTATTTCAGATCAACAACAAGATGCAGTGAGGTCCAATCTTCTGTATTTGTGAGTAGGGAGAAGGAATATTACACCAGAAGGGGACAGTGGAAGTCTGGCAGGACAGTAGCTCTCTGGGTCCACAAGGACAGTACATTCAGAGTCAAAATCCAGGGATACACTAGGTAGAGAATGCAGTACTCAGCCTCCTTGGAACAGGTAAGGAACTGGCCTTCCACATGGGCTTAGGTCAAGCAGAAGGCCATGGTCAGGTGAATGGGGGAGAAAAAGAGCTGGAGGGGATATTTGCAGAAGACTTAGAACCTGGAGCTAAGGGAGTGTGAATACCGGGTCTATTAATGGCTTGTTCTTTGTCACCACTACTCTAACTTCAAAATGCTTCACATATTTTATGCATCAATAACTAAATATTTGTTTACTTTTCCTTAAGTTGATCTTGATTCAATCTCAAGGAGTTGGATAACTTGAGCTTATTTCATGGTGTCTTCCCTAAGAAACCTTGGCCTTTTAGTTTATATTAGAATTAAGGTTCAGAAAAAACTAACACAATTCCTTAGAGGTCCAACAAATCACATTAGATAGAGCCAGACTTCTGAGGGCTACTCCAACAAGTTTAGGATATACCTCCAGTATGAGACCTAAAGTGAGCCTGGGTTGAGGATGTAGTCCATCAAATAATAATGTTTAACGATATGGTAAGATAGGAAGTATTTATTTACATAGCTGTTATTAAAGGTACTATAACAACTTATTGGTATTTTTAAATGTTTTATTATGGAGAATTTTAAACATACTCAAAAGTAGATAAAATGATATCATGAAGTCCCTGATAACCATCCAGTACCAAGCCCATGGCCAATCTGTCCCATCCACAGCTCCATCTATCCCTTCCCCTGAGACTATTTTGAAGGAAATCCCAGATATCATATAATTTCACTTATACGTATTTCAGGATGAATCACCGAAATGCAATAGCTTGTCTTTATAATGAAACTAACGTAACTAAAATACCATTATCACATCTGAAAATAATTCCTTAATAATATCAAACATGTAGTATCAGTGTTTTGTTTCATTAATCTTACAAATAGGGGATTTTCATGGTGTTTATTTAATCAGGACCCAAACAAGGATGAGACATAGTAAATTATTGTTGTATTTTAAATGTCTTTTAATTTTCAAGCCCATTTTTTCTCTCCTTTTTTTCCCCTCTTCCAATGTATTTGTTGGGAAAAAAAATGTGCTTTTAGGTCCTATGGAGTTTCTCATTCTGAATTTGACTGACTGATTACAGCTCATTGGTATTTTAGCATGTTTGTCCATCCTCTGTGTTTTCTGAAAATTGCTAGTTAGATCTAAAGGCTTTATCAGATCCAGGTTGAATTCTTTTGCATGTATTAATTTTTACCAAAAGAACTGTAAGAATAATTTCAAGTTTTACCAAAAACTTATTAACACATTTTTTCTATAATTCACGCCAGAACTTATTAACATATTTTTTCTAAAATTCATCAAAAACTTGAAATTTATAACTAAACAAAGGGCTTTGTTTTTATGGAAAAGAACACACATATACACTCCATTAATCAAAAATAAACACAAAAGCTCAAAAAAACGCAAACACTGTACAGACAACAACTTCAAACTAACCCATGGATCTAAATAATGCAAAACCTGAGATTAGCTACATACTTTCCAGCCATTAAAATTGAGATGTAGATGTTGACAACTATTTTTGATTCAGAGATAAGCTGTATGCCCATGTTTTGATTCAGTTTGCCTCAGCTACCACTAGAGGGAGGCCAATACGCATTTAAAAAACCCAAGCCTAAAAAACAGGTCTCAAACCTGGAAGATTTTCATTTTCAAGTTCTTTTTTAAATATCAAACGTAGTTCTTATTCAATATTAGATATTATTTATTTTGTGTTTTGCTAGGAAACTTCATATTAAATTAATATAATGTGAAGGAAAAATATAGCCTATGTGTGGCCTATACAATGTACATGATACAAAATGGACCCCTGAGGTCTTCCTTTACCCCATATCTTGTCACGGCATTGGAAGGTACAAGAACACAAGTGGAAACTATGTCATGGTAACTAGATTAAGTTTTCTTAGAGATCCTAAGTGCTTTTTAAGAATGCAATACCCCTACTCCCTTACAAATTATAATTTTAAAACAATAAACTATAAAATAAGCACCAAGAAAACTAACAAATATCCATTTTCCAATGATAATTAATTTGTTCTGGGGAGCTGGAGAAATAGTTAATTCCCTCCCCCGCCAAAAAAAAAAAAGTAGTCAATACTCCTTTGCTGGAAGGCTAAGCACATGCTTAGTCAGCCTTAAAGATAAACCAGATAATCCGGCTCTGCCTCCCATCCTGCAAATAATTAGCTAAAATGTCAGCACTAACTAATCTCTCCTTTTGTCACAAAACACGCACTTTCCTTATAATGCTTATGCTTTACATTAACCTAGTTCTTTAAGATTTAGAACTCCTTTTCACATGCTATTTCATTTTATCCGCAAAACCTTATTTTTATGGGAGAATATTGTTCCCACTTTACAAGAAACCAACATTCCAAGCAGTAAAAATTTGTTTACAAAGTTTAGTTATATTTCACATAAACAGGACTCAAATTCAGAGCTTCTAACTTCTAAAACTCAGGTACGTTACGGCTCTACTGACAATGCTATTGTCAGGAATTTCACTTCCCCCATGAACAATCCTGTTTCTCATTGCCAATGCCTGGGAGATTCTAAAAGCATCAAAGTCGCACTTATGCTTTCCATTTCAGTAGACTTGGCAAGGAACTATGCAGGCATGCACTGAATGGCCAGTCTCAGTGCCAAATGGAACACCTATCCTCAGGCTCCTTGGCTATGCCAGGATGGAAGACTCAGAACACACACTACACTGCACCTGCTGAGGCCATGGGAAGCAGGACCAATGGAGTGCATCCCTATGTGGCATATAGAAGGTGCGGAGGTTGGAGTTTTTCATGGCAATAATAAATGTGCCTATGATTGCTGATCAAAGACATCTTTCCCAGCTGGTGGAGGAAGTGGGCAGTCTAAGTTATAAAACCCAGAAGAAATAAAATTCTAGTCCAGGGCTAAGTGGTGTGCTGATGATTTTTTAACAACCAACTCTTCTGGAAAGAAGAAAAGAAGGCCCTGGTTTGTAGTTTGCCAAAACTCCCACCATGGCCAATTTCAAATGTACCAAGCATCAGATCACCAAATGTGAAGTTGAGAAGAGATGCTAACAATCAGCACTTGCACTCCACTCCCTCAGTCCCTATGCCTAGAGCACCCCACTCTGGCTGTGCAAATATTAGGAGCAGGGGTGATTAGAAAAACCTCCATTCCATACCCCTGTGGAATCTATGGATGGATTTTCCATGAGCGTAACTGGCATCTTGGACCACCCCTTACTTCTCTTCAGGGGTAAAAAATTGACTTATCTAATTGGTGTGTTAGGGAGAAGTAACTGGGTATGCTGAGCTAAGCTCCTTTCTCTCCTTTCTCTCAGGGATCTGTCTGCCTGCAGACAACATGCTTTCTGTTTTGGCTGCTATCATGAGATAAAAATCAGTGGCTTTATGCCACAGTTTTCAGGATGGTCCTGGCATTTCACCCTATCAGTGCCCCCTTTGACTCTCAAAAGTGTCTTGATTTGCACAACAAATTATGTGTCACTTTATGTAAAAAGGACTAACCCTGCAGAGCAAGGCCTGGCAGGCAACCAGAAAAATGGCTATTTCTGGTGCAGTCCTAGGAAATCTACTGCTACCACACAACTGAGCCACATTCTTCAGTATCACTTTTATTGATAATAAACCTCACATTTTGATTTTCATTGGTTTGATTCTTTTATCTAACTCTAATCATATGCCAAACACAAGGAGTAACAACAGAGGCATCATTTTGGAGACTCAAAACTTCATCAAACTGAGTGCCCTGAAAAGTGACTGGTGGTGGCTTTTGGATAAGAAGAAAGTGGAAGTCCACACAAACAGAAACAAAGGAGACTAGGTTTATTAAGACTGATCCACAAGCTCCCAAATCTACATTAAGGAAACAAAATATTAAAAATTTTTAGTGAGCATTGACTCATTAACAACCCTGCTATAATAGGAATTTAGAATTAAAGTGGGGTGGCTTTATAAACTGTAGGTCACCACCACATATATGTAGGATACACCACATTATTTGTTGTTGCCTAAGTGTATTTAAGCTAGCTACCACTAGAGGGACCCTCTGATCGCCAAACATCATTTTTAGCTAACCTTAACAACCCTTTTCCCCTATGAATAAGCCCCAAACTTTCTACAGACCCTTATCTGTTTATCTGTATAGATAAAGTTGTGGAACACCAAAGTGGCACTCAAAGAAAGCAAAATAACGAAGTTTTTAATATTGGGGAGCACTAAAACATGTATTTTTTTCATACTGTGTCTCCGAATTAACCTCTCTTTTTTTTTTGAGACGGAGTTTCACTCTTGTTACCCAGGCTGGAGTGCAATGGTGCGATCTCGGCTCACCACAACCTCCGCCTCCTGGGTTCAAGTAATTCTCCTGCCTCAGACTCCTGAGTAGCTGGGACTACAGGCGCGCACCACCATGCCCAGCTAATTTTTGTATTTTTTAGTAGAGACAGGGTTTCACCATGTTGACGAGGATGGTCTCAATCTCTTAACCTTGTGATCCACCCGCCTCGGCCTCCCAAAGTACTGGGATTATAGACGTGAGCCACTGCGCCCGGCCCTTACCTCTCTCTTAAAGTTCACCTGACCATGGGTTTAATTCGAATGTGGAATGGATCATTTGCTTTTTTTAAAGGTTACATCCAGTTAAAAAGAATCACAAGTTAATATTCACATCCTTTTGCAATTACAATTGTGTTAAATAAAATGCTTCTTTCAAGCAAGCAAGACATTACTATGCTTTCAAACTCCTCTCAACATCAGTGTCTGGGGAGCAAAGAGTAGGCAAACCTCAGGATAACACACACAGAGACACACACTCATATACAGCACAGGACAAAAAGTTGTACAAAAGGAAAAGCAGCTTTATATTCCAGATTATTGCAATCAAACAGTTCAGAGATTTACACTGCCCTGGACCTGCCTCACTGTAACTACTAGCAGCTAAGTTACAAGCACACCAGGAACCTTGACTTCAGTGCATGACCAAAAACAGGGTGGGGAGGAACACAGCAAGAGCATTTCCAGACAATTCTGCTGATGCACTTGTTGGTTCAGTTATTTTCTTGCCAGGGTCACACATACACACCCATAGGCAGTGCCTCTAGGTCATGAAACACAGTGGAAACATGTATACTGTTCAGTCAATATCAGTAAAACAAAAAGCCAAACCACATAATTCACTATCCAAAGAGGATTTGCTTTTTGCTTTAATCATTGATTTTGCTTGCTTGCTATAGTTAAGACAACTAATTACCTACCCAACATCTATTTTCTTCTTTTTCCTTAATGATAAAACTTTAAGAACTTTAATTTTATTCCAAGTAGTGATGTATCCAGCTAAATGACTGCATTTGCCAATGTCTCCTGCAGATAGAGATGGTTAGTAAACAGTGAGTGGGCCTTTAGAGAAATTTCCTTAAGACAGACAACTGAAGTATGTGTTTTTGTCCTTTCTGCTTCCTCCCTGATTAGAAGACATATGTTGGTGGCTCATGCATGTAATCCCAGCACTTTGGGAGGGCAAGGCAGGTGGATCACGAGATCAGGAGTTCAAGACTAACCTGGCCATGATGGTGAAACCCCATCTCTACTAAAACTACAAAAATTAGCTGGGCATGGTGGTGGGCACCTGTAATGCCAGCTACTCTGGAGGCTGAGGCAGAATCACTGAAACCCAGGCGGCAGAGGTTACAGTGAACTGAGATCGTGCCACTGCACTCCAGCCTGGGCAACAGAGTGAGACTCCATTTCAAAAAAAAAAAAAAGAAGAAGAAGAAGACATATGTGATGTCTGGGATCCCAACAACCATCTTGGACCATGTGAAAACCTTGGGGATGGAAATCACATAGTATGTGGATGGTGAAGAAAACTAAGAGAGCCTGAGTCACTGACATCACTTTAGAGCTA
>PVKP010036237.1:0-22601 GCA_004027715.1 Plecturocebus donacophilus | reverse complement strand
ATAAAATAGACTTTAAAACAACAAAGAACACAAGAAACAAAGAGGGACATTACATGGTGGTGAAAGGATCAATGCAACAAGAAGAGCTAACGATCCTAAATATATATGCACCCATTACAGGAGCACCCAGATACATAGGGCAAGTTCTTAATGACTTACAAAGAGACTTAGACTCCCACACAATAATAGTGGGAGATTTGAACATTACACTGTCACTATTAGACAGATCAACAAGATAGAAAATTAACAAGGATATCCAAGACTTGAACTCAGACCTGGAACAACTAGACTTAACAAATATTTACAGAACTCTCCTCCCCAAATCCACAAAACATACATCTTTCTCAGTATCACATTATACCTATTTTAAAAGTGACCACGTAATTGGAAGTAAATCACTCCTCAGCAATTGCATAGCATTTCACAGGTTTAAATAAAATATTGGTTGGCTGCTTATTTGTTATTTTCATCCCCTATTCCTTTCTGTCTCCATTGTTAAGCACAATTATTGGCATAAAAGAGGTTTTTAATACCCATTTTTAGACTGCATTCTAGCCTGGGCAATAAAACAAGGATCCCATTCTCTCTCCCTCTTTCTTGTCCTCTTTCTTTCTCTCTCTCTTTCTTTTGCTGTTTCTTTCTTTCTTTCTCCTTTTCTTTTTCTAAAAAAAAAAAAAAAAGAATTATAGTCCATATACACCATGGAATACTATGCAGCCATCAAAAACGATGAGTTTGTGTCCTTTGTAGGGACATGGATGAACTTGGAAACCATCATTCTCAGCAAACTGACACAGGAACAGAAAATCAAACACCGCATGTTCTCACTCATAGGTGGGTGTTGAACAATGAGAACACAGGGACACAGGGAGGGGAGCATCACACACTGAGGTCTGTTGGGGGGGTCTAGGGGAGGGACAGTGAGGAGTAGGGAGTTGGGGAGGGATAACATGGGGAGAAATGCCAGATATAGGTGATGAGGATGGAGGCAGCAAATCACACTGCCATGTGTGTACCTATGTGAAAATCCTGCATGTTCTGCACATGTACCCCATAACCTAAAGAGAAATAAAATATATATGAAAAGAATTATGGTCCAGAAAGAACTCATTTTATGGAAGACAATGCAGTGACCTACGTGGTAAATACATTTTAAGAAGAAAAAGAAAAATGTTAAGGAATTGATCTTATCACCTACCAGTGTTAGAGTCCAAACACAGAATGTCAGGGCTCCTTTAGGTGATTTGAGCAAAAGTGATGAGCAGAGAGAAAGGCAAGTATCCACAGGCTCCTGATCTGCTGGACATGTAATGTTTCTCCTCCCCATCAGTTGTTGATTTGTTGGTTTCTTCCCACGGGAGGTCCCAAAGGAAAATATTCTAAATCATATTTTCCAACAATTCCTTTAAGCAAGGGTCAACAAGATTGAAACCTGCACTGCACTTCTATTTGAGAACACTTGCATAAGCTATGACAAGTGCTGAGTTACATGATCAAAATGGTCTAAAGGCCTTCTACGTTAAACGCTGGCTCTTAATCCATTTTTCTGGTGCCTGACTAAGGTGAGAATCTGATAAAAGGGTAACTTATGTGACTAAATATACATACAGTACGGTATTTCCTGGTAAATATATAGAGTCAGGGAGAGGGAGAGATTGAGATAACATAAATCTTTTTGTGGAGGTGGTGTCTTTTCCCGTTTTTTTTTTTTAACTTTTTAGCTTTTATTCTGAATTTCCTCCATAATTTACTAGATAAGATTTAAAATGTTCTCTTTCAGGCATACTGAATAACTTGATCATAAACGTTTATTTCTCTTGACAAGTGTAAAATGTCATTCGTGCTATTAAAACTTCAATTTAAACCTTGGGTTAAATACGACACAATTTAAAATGTGACTAAAGCTACAATTTTCATGTTAGAGTCTAAGAGACTGAGATTAGACTTAATCATATACTATATTGAAAATTGGGCTCCAGATAACCAAATGTACCTTTCCATTTTATTAGTTTTTAAAGACAGTCCTGTCATTGTGTGCATTTTATCCCATATCAGACAGAAAAAAAAAAGTAAAGGTTGCTAGGTCCTGTTTTGCACATGTAAAATGTCTCTAAGCAACCTCAGGAAATTCTTTCAGGCACTGTCAACACAGAAATTATTTCTTTTCCAGTTTTTATTTACTTACTTTTGAGATGGAGTCTCACTCTGTTGCCCAGGCTGGAGTGCGGTGGTGCGATCTCAGCTTACTGCAACCTCCAAATCCCGGACTCTACTGATCCTCCCACCTCAGCCTCCCATGTAGCGGGGATTACAGGCATGCACCACCACACCCAGCTAATTTTTGTATTTTGTGTAGAGACAGAGTTTCACCATGTTGCCCAGGCTGGTCTCAAACTCCTGGGCCACAAGCAATCTGCCTACCTCAGCCTCCCAATGTGAGGGGATTACAGGCATGAGCCACCATGCTTGACCAAGAAGTTATTTCCTTATCAGTTAGGAAGAGTTGAATCCTCTTCATTTTCTATTAACCAGTCGATCATTAGGGTAATAAACACAGGTTGAGGCTGCACAGAGGGGGTCACTACACTTAGAAAGAGAGCTTTATCTTTATCAGAGCCTAAAAACAATTCACTTGGCTTCTTGTATGACTAGAAGTCAGCTAAATTCTCCAAGTAATGTTATCCCCAAAAGAGATACTTAAATATTCCAGAACCTTAAATGAAAGAAAACAAAAACAAACAAATTTTCCTAAGAAAATAATACCTGATGACCGTATTCTAAATTCTGTGCTCTCAGAGTAGTGTTTGAGATCATGTGAACTCCCTAACTATACAAAGAAGTTGTTGGGAAGTGAGTAAAAACGGTAGAGTAGACTGCTCCTTGATGTGGCATTCTGATGCTTATGCTGTTCAACACACAGGAAGTAAAATATTTCTGAGTTCCATGTTAGATCACTTCCAATAGGCCAGGCATGGTGCTAGGCACTTGGGATGCAAAGACAAACGCTGCATTTTAAGGCAGCATGCTGGAGGCCATGTGAGCACAGACAGGAAGAGGTTAAATCCAGTACAGTGGCCACATCATGGTTTGGGGAAAGAGAGCCTGCACGCCTACAATAAGACAGTGATAGATGCACTTGGAAGAAAAGCACATTTCAGGTAACGGAACAACAGAAAGTGTAATTTCTTGGGACCATGATGGCATGAAGCATACCCAACCACTATAAGCTATTTTGAGCTAACAAATCCTAATCCAAACGCCCATTTCCATTTGCATAGTCCTAGGCTTGACCTTGACTTTGTCGTCAACTGCATCTTCTGCAAAATCCCAACTTCTACTATTTAACCCTCCAAAATGAAGCCAAATTTGGTCTGCAAATCTAACCCTCTCGTTTCTTTTCACCTCTATTACTACCACCAGCTTCAAATTATCAACATTTCTTGCCTGGCATACTAGAATAGCCTCCTAATTGATGTCCTCTAATTATCATGCAATTCAATCTCTACACATGTAATACCCAGGTACAACATGGGTGATGTTTTAAAATGTAAATCAGATCCTGGCACCCCACCATTGCATATTGCCTAGTAATATCCACACGTAATTCAACTCTCAGCTCCGACTAAATTCCTTCCTGGTACTTGTCACAATTAAGCATGAAATTATCTATTTCGCTAGTTGCTTATTTTCTGTCCACTGCCCCCCACCCGCCCCATCCCTCCCTCCTCCCATTGTCCTGGAATTTTCATGAAGACAAGAATCTCATCTTTTTTGGTTATCACTGACTAGTTAAATATAAACAAAATGTCCGTAAGAAGTTATTTAGAAAAAAAAAATCACTTTTTTTTAGACAAGCTCTATTTTGGTATTCTTAAATTTTTATTCTGACTTTTAAAAACAACATTTTTAATGTCTATGTTGCATAAGAAAACAACAGAAGAACTTTTATCCACCAAAGACATTCAACCATGATTTATTCTAACCTGACAAATTTATGGTACAGCAAGTATAGATTTAAAAAGGATTAAATTGTCCAGGTACAGTGGCTTATGCCTATAGTCACAGCACTTTGGGAGGCTGAGGAAGGGAGATCACTGGAGACCAGGAGTTGAGACCAGTCTGGGCAATATAGAGAAATCCTGTCTCTACAAGAAATAAAAACAAAACAAAACAAAATAGCCTGGTGTGGCTATTTTGTCCCAGCTATTTGGAAGTCTGAGATAGGAAGATTGCTTGAGCCCAGTAAGTTGCGTCTGCATTGTGCAGTGATTGTGCCACTGTACACCAACCTGGGTGACATAGGGAACCCCTGCCTCAAAAATAAAAATAAATTAAAAAGTCTAAACTGATAAGTAGTGACAGCTATAGTTAAACTATATGGTATTAATTAAAGTTAACTATACTAAGGTTTAAATTAAACTTGTGAAGCAAAAGCTTTAAATACAAATGATTCTTAAGTTAGTCTACGAATATGAGAAAGAATACTAGCATTTAAATAGCAAGTAAAATCTGATGATAAGGTTTGAGAGATAACCAGATGCACCTTTTCATTTTATTGGTTTTTAAAGACAGTACTGTTGATACAAGGAGAAACTGCCAAGAATTTCCCATAAATAACAAAAGACTGAATTCATATTCTAGATGTCTCAAGGGGCTTTATATCTAAGTATCGACTAGTGTTGTAATACTTATCTTAGCACTTTTCAGCATGTATGAACATCAGCTAATTTTCAAGAAAATAAATGGAGTAGCTCATGAGACTGGTAATGAAATACATCATCATTTACCCAGATTACCAGACTGAATCTGTTCCAGGATAGAGTATCTAGTAATACTGAACACAGTAACAGTGACAGCAGCTATTTTGTAGCATCCAATCTAGAGAGTCAAACGTTTCCATTTAGTCTTTATGACATAGCTTACTGTGTATTCCAACATACCTAATGCCTTTTTTGGCCATCTAAGAAAAGATTGAATATTATTGAAGAGTAAATAGCTTTCCACAGAAAATACATGTGAAATACCTGCTTATAGCATCATTCTCTACATAATGGACAGGAAAAGAGACTAGAAGGATACACACCCAAAGTTCAAAAGTAGTTATCTCTGGATAGTGGGATTGCAAATGCATGTATGCATTTTAAAAGTGTTCCATAATTGGCATGTATTATTTCTGCAATCAGGATGTAAAATACAATTTTAGAAGTTTTTTATAAAAATGATTTTTGTAAGCTTATAAATCATCTTCGTTGATCTGTGATGGGGAATAAAGAAAATTGTGTAAAGTGCCCTCACTCTAAGATTTTTCTAGAAATTTGCTAAAGATTAATATATACTTCTGTGAGATTAAACAGAAAGAAAAATACAGTTTGTATAAGAAGTTAACTAAACACATATGTGAGCCTATAATCTGTTTAACTAAGAGTAGTTTTAAGATAAAAATAACCTGAGGTTATTTATTGCTAGAATGAATATCACATTCTCTGACACAGCCATCTTCTCTAACACTCATACTGAAATGGACCCTTTCATACTGAAATGGTCAGCAGACTGTCCTTTTCTGCTGAAATGCCCAAGGAAACTCAAATCTTCTCTTTCTACCCATTATCACTGAAATCTCTCACATGGATTATAAAATGTAAGTTTCTATTTTGATATTTCATATTAACTGCTCTTGGGAAGGCAAAAACTAAAAACATAAAGATAATTTTATGTGCTTTCAAAAGAAAATGGCAAGTGTCTTTTCTCTTAAAGTATATCCAAATACTTCTGCTTTTTTCCCATCCAATACAGAATTCATGCTATATTTACTTCAAGAGATAATGTGCCTATACCTCACTTATGACAAAATTTAAACCTGATATTTGGATGCAACAAGTGGGCTGATGGACTCACTACTTACTGACATCACTGAGATTTAAAGAACTTTTCCTGATTTTCTGTTTTTTAATTTTTAGTCATTAAAGGTGATAAAATAACTTTTAAATAAAAATTCAAATATATTGTTATATAAGGCAATGACAGAAGAATACATTCTTAGTGACAGCAAAAAAAAGTCTTTAATAAATATAACCATGTTATGGAACTTAGCAATGTTGCTTCTTTACTTAAGTGGACAAATATAAATTGAAAAATAAAATTTGAATATAAAAGTTATAAAAATAAATTTGTTCCTGAAAGAAAACTGTCTTGACTCAAGACTATTTGCATGTCCTGCATCACCAATGAGGATCTAAAGGGTCGATTTACCATGCAGTCAACTTCAATTCAATATGTAATTTTATATGTTCAGTATATTATTTACTTAATCAGAAATTAATGTAAGGAAACTCAATTACCAAAGCATTTTTCTTTAAATTTTAGTATCTTAGCAAATATATCTCCAAATTTAAAATAAAGTAAGAATTGACCCCATTTTTCAAATTATAACTGTCCAAATCCACTTTAGATAAGAGGTTTTCTTTAAATAATCTTTCATTTCTCTAGTATCTAACCATATGGAATTAAAGAGAAAAAAAGTAGCGAAAATAATAGCAACAACAATTGAGACTTACGAATTATAACTGTGTGCTAGTAACTGTGTTATATATTTTACATGCATCATTTCATTTATTCATGAATCATTTTTGGAATAAAGACCTAGAACATTTTAGAATATAAGTATACAAGAAAGTAAAAAGATACTTAAAAATTATTAAACTAAACCAATTTTAAACATTCTTTTTTTTTTTCTGAGGCTGCGTCTCCCTCTGCCACCCATCCTGGAGTGCAGCAGTGGTACAATCTGGGCTCACTGCAACCTCCGCCTCCCACGTTTAAGCAATTCTCCTGCCTCAGCCTCCTGAGTAGCTAGGGTTACAGGTGCCCAGCTAATTTTTGTATTTTTTAGTGGAGATGGGGTTTCACCATGTTGGCCAGGCTTGTCTTGAACCCCTGACCTCATGATCCTCCTGCCTCGGCCTCCCAAAGTGCTGGTATAACAGGCGTGAGCCACCATACCTGGCTAACACTCTTTCTCTGAATACTGAATATAAAAATAAGATACGTAAAAATGTTTTAGAATCTGATCAAAGCATTTTAAAATGGTTTTTGTAAAAGATAAAAGTGGAGGAAACAAGGAATATTTTAAAAGATGCAATGTGAAGCTAGTTCAATTTCAAATATAAAAAGTCTGTCAAGAACGGATATATACATATTTGTGTGTGTTTTTACATACATATATTTATATATGGCTTTTCTACCTTCTCAAAGGCCATCTAGCTTTACCAAGGAGTTAGTTCTAAGTTGTGGTACTGATATCGCAGAAATCAGGGATTCTCATCTATTCTAAGCTCAGAAGCAGGGGACTCAATTTCCAGTCTTCATTCTATCACTGATATGTTCTTTGATATTGAACAAATCTTTCCTTCTCTGAATCTTCCTGATGATACACACATAGACATAATACACACACCAATCAATCAAAGAATATTTTATAATATAATATCATATCCTATTTCCACTTTATCTCATCTGACCCATTTTACCCACAGGAGTAATCCTTCCATCTTCCATGGACTAGATTTTGGAAATACATTCTACTGTATCTAGGTAAACATGTGACTACTCAGCATACATGGCCAGTTCACATTCTGATTTTACCCACATGAGGAAAACTGTAAAATTCAAATTCTAAGTCACTTTAAGAAGCACAATTTAACAATAATAACAATGAAGGAATAATATATTGAAAGCAGTGAGAAAATATTCCTTCGAAATGCATACATTTTACTTCAAAGCAATGACTATTAAAAAGCACCCGTTAGTAAAATCTAAAAAAATACTTAATCTTTAATTAATTAACAAAATACATATACATTTTTAGGAAAAACTCCTCTATGGTTTTGCTGCTAAGATAGCCAGCAGATGTCTGACTAGTCTGGAGGGAATTTCTCTTCCTAGGAGAAAACAGTTTAACTAGAAACAAACAGCCATATGCTGACTGCATACTGCTTAGCACGTGAGGTAGAGAGCCATATTCTACAATACAAAACATGAGGGTCAAGGTTCAAATTAACTTTCTTTAAGCTTCAATGTAATTAACCAAGATCAAATTACTTATTAAATATAAGTTGTGTCAAAGAACTGTGCTATCAATTTGTGACAGGCACAACATGGAGTTCTGAGTTTAATCATTGGTGATATTGGGTATAGGAGAATAGACCCATAAAATATTTTCCTAACAAACTTTTAATAGAGCTAATCCAAAATAAGCAAGCAAATACTGCTCGTAAGACCTTCTTAGAAAGTTGGGTTTGAAAATGAATTAGACAAATAGTGAGTTTTTATGTCTTAAAAACAGCAAAGTATTCTAAATTAAATAATTTCATATTTTCATCAAGATGTGATCATTGGTTTGCAAAGAAAAATAATCAATGAAAAATAAATTTAAAAACCACATTTGTTCATAAACATTGTTTTCTTTCATAAAATCAAACTTCAAATAATTACAAGTGAAAGAGTTAGAAATAAAAACTACTATACATTTCTTAGCATTCCATTTTTTTTTTGCTTTATAATTGTGTGAGATAACTTTAACCTGCATCAAAACTGTTTTTGAGAAAAGAGTTTACAGTTTTTACAACACAGCAAAGAACAGCACCAAAACATTAACCAATAACTGCACTAAGTTCTACCATTGTTATAACTGGGATGTAAACGAAAATAAAAATAAACAATCCCCCAAATAACTGATAAATAGAATAATTTTGGTGCATTATTTCAACTTAAATAAATACTAAAGGCACAATAGACAAAAATATTATTTCTATACAGAAATAAAGGTTTTAAATGGCATTCCATATTAATTTTTTTCAGTGTTTGAGAGATTGACAATTGTTAGGATTGGAGAAATGCAGTTGTTGTTACAGCTGTAAAACTTGGTTTAACGGCAAATAAAACACATATAAATGTTTTTTAAAAAGCATTACCAACAACTGCGCTAGGAAGCCTGTGTTGCCTCAAGATACTTTCGTTAATGTTTTTACTTGGGGCGATAGTTTCACTAAGCAATTAGATGCAATCTTTGTCTTCCTGTGTCTGAGCCTTGGGGAAAGTCAGAATACTTCTTACTGAACTTCTGGAACCTAAACTGAGCAAATATTTTTTTAAGTAGTAATATTTTCCAGGAAAAAATAAAACCCAAACTATAAGAATACTTTACAAGATGAACTTACAGCAAATTAAGCCCATGCTTCCCCCTCATCTTTAACCTGTTTCTGTAACATACAAAAAGCTAGTTTTGGCTTGAGGACTCAAACGTTTTAAATCTGGTGAATCAGCAGTACCCGCTGCCTAAAATAAATAACTGAAATACACTGAATGAAATTACTACATATCTATTTGTAGTGCATTGTACCATGATTTTCCTATTAGTTTCTAAACTTTGTAAACATACCAAAACTTTTTAACTGCAGAGTATTTAATTTTTCCAATGAACTTAATGTGTCTAAATCACACAATGTATCCAAATGAAAATATGCTTTTTTATTTTTATTTTATTTATTTATTTATTTTTGAGACAGGTTTTCACTCTGTCACTTAGGCTGGAGTGCAGGAATGCAATCATGGCTCACTGCTGCCTCAGTCTCCTGAACCCAAGAAATCCTCCCGTCTCAGCCTTCAGAATAGCTGCAGCTACAGGCGTGCATCACCATGACCAGCTAATTTTTTTAAATTTTATTTTATTGCAGAAATGGGGTCTTGCTATGTTTTCCAGGCTGATCTCAAAGTCCTGGCCTCAAGTGATTTCCTGCCTCGGGCTCCCAAAGTGTTACAGGCATGAGCCACCTCATCCAGCTGAAAACATGCTTTTAATAACAGCAATTAAACTAGTATAAAAATTGTTCAAAGCAAACAATACTGAACGTTTTCCGGGTTTTGTTGTTGTTGCTGTTGTTTGTTTTTTGTTTTTGTTGAGACAGAGTCTCGCTCTGTCGCTCAGGCCGAAGTGCAGTGGTGCGATCTCAGCTCACTGCAACCTCCACCTCCTGGGTTCAAGCAATTCTCCTGCCTCAGCCTCCTGAGTAGCTGGGATTATAGGCATGTGCCACCACACCCGGCTAATTTTTGCATTTTTAGTAGAGAGGTGTTTCACCATGTTGGCCAGGCTGGTCTCAAACTCTTGACCTCAGATGACCTGCCCACCTCAGCCTCCCAAAGTGCTGGAATTATAGGCGTGAGCAACCTCACCCTGCCCAGGGTTTCAAATATTTATTATCATTAATAAGAATCCTTGTTATAAAACTATCTTTATTAATATCAAACTGTAATTGATAAATATTTATTATCTATATATTTCCCCATTTAAAAGTATGTTAATTATTGGTGAATATTATCTTAAAGTGTTTTAAGGCACATATATTAAATTTTATTCATAAATTATAATGTTCTTTTTTCTCTGGAGCTGGAAAACATTTTGGAGACATAATGATGAGCATCATCCTAAAATTTATGAACCACACATTAAGGGGCTCTGTATTTGATTATTTTTCTGGTAAAAGTGATATAATGATCTTAAGACTGGTTTCAATTCCATGATTACATATTTGTTGACTAAGACTAGAAAGCTTTTCCCATAATGGCCTCTCAAGGTAATGGAATGTCTAGCTAAGAAAGAGAACTTAACTGGCAACTAACAATATCTTTAAAATATCTACACAAAAGCCAGATTAGAAAAGACAGCCCTCTACATCCTAGTGCATTAAAGTTATCTTGATCATGTGGGGGTAAAACTAAAGTTTTTGAAAAGGAAGATCTAGAAAGTAAGCATTTAGCCCTTTTATTCACATCTATAACCTTTAAAATAATTCTGACAATGATAAAAATGCAGGTAGAGTAGGAATACAGAAAAAAAGGTGATTTTCGATATTTAAAAACATTAATGTTGGTAAATACTTCACTTATAAGCTATTACAATTCATGAGAACAGACAATCACTATTTTACCTTCTGATCTTCAGGTTCTTATCTACCAAAATAAGAGCTGCCTTAGGTCATCTATATTATCTTTTTGATTCTCGAAATTTGTTTTCAGATAACTTAGTTTTATATCTACATAGAACAATTATTCTCAAACATAAATCTGTCAAAAGTTACAAAGACGGTAATATCATAATTTCGAAATAGGACTTTATCAAAATATACAGTTGGTCCCCTGTATCCATGAGCTCTGCAACTGTGGAATCAATCAACCACAGATGGAAAATATTAGGGGAAAACAAATGATAACATTTATACTGAATATGTATGGCCTTTTTTTCCCTTGTGATTATTCCCTAAACAATACAGTATAGCAACAATTATTACATGAGCTACTGTAAGTAATCCAGACATGTTTGTAAGTATATGGGGGTGGGTATGCATAGGTTAGGTGTAAATACTATGTCATATATAAAGAACTTGAGCATCTATGGGTATTTGTATATACAGCGGTCCTGTAACCAATCGCCCAAGAACACCGAGGAAGGACTATACACACTTTTATAAATAGGTCAAACAGTTAAACTAATTTTGCTTGGGCTACATTTCAAGTTGGCCTTAAAAGAAAAAAAAAAGCAAACTAGTCTTCTGTTGTGATGATAGCTGTCATAGATTTAGTTCTGAGACCTTTACTGAGAATCAAGACAATAAGAGAAAGGCAATACGCTCAATTCTTAGTTAACTGTGAATAGGCAAATATAAACTGGATTGTAGAATTTCAAGGAAATATTTTAAAAATATGAACAGCTAGTTTTAACAGAATTTAAAATGGTTACTTACAATTTCATTGTATCTAATTATATTTTATGCTCATATCAAACATTTTTGGCATTCTGTCTCAAGTAATATGAGGCTCTCTGAGGGTGATCAAATCATTTACATTCTCGAGGACTGATTTCATATGAATAAAATGATTGAGTTGGAATAATCTGTCTCTAAATTCCTTTCCACATTTAAATTTTATAATTTATATAAATGTATACTTTTATAGTATTTTGAGTTATAGCTGAATGTTGAAGACAATTTTGGAGACTATGAAAACTCATTATATAATTAAAATTTTGAACATTAAATTATATTAACATATCAATTATCTTGGAAAAACATCAAATATAACTACATACATAATTATGTATATAGTTTTACAGAAAATTATATATAGCTAAAGTGAATTTTATCTAAATTTCATTTGTCTCTCCAATCCCTATGAAATTCTCAATTTTTGTCATAGTGTATAGAGCAGGATCCTTTCAAAGGAATGAATCATTTTGGCTATCCCTGCAATGTAGGTAGAAAATAAAAGAAGCCCAACTCTTATTCAAATGCAATACGAATAGAGCCTATAGATATAACTGTTTAATGATTAGTCGATGAATCCTTCTTGGGGTAATTTCAAATGAGCCGCATTTGGTGCTAGTGTAAATAAACAGAACCATCAACTGCTTGAGGATAACATACACCTGTCTTCTCCCAAAGGCACCCCACAGTAGCCAAGAAAATAAAAATAAGGCATATACATACACTTTTTTAGTTATCACTTTAATAGAAATAGATTTCTAAGAATTAGAAATGGTTTAAAACTACAACTTATACTGCTAGTTGAACGTATTTTTCTTAATGAAGACAAATTTTTAAACCCCACAGCATCCTAGTTATAGACAAATTCCCATATGTAGATATGTGTAAATGTGTGTGTGTGTGTGTGTGTTTTGGCTATTCACAGGCATGGTCCCTCTACTAATCAGCATGGGAGTATTGATCTGTTGCATTTCTGACCTGAGCCTGTTCACCCCTCCTTAGGCAATCTGGTTTCCCATTCCGAGGAGGTCACCAGTTATGGTGTGAGACTTAGTGTAGACATCCAATGGGCATAAAGCACTACAGCCCAGAACTCCTGGGCTCAAGCAATTCATTTGCCTCAGCTTCTCAAGTAGCTGAGACCATAGGCAGTGCATAGGTCCCTATTCAATATATTTAAAAGCAACAAAGGAGGGGATAAAACAATTTTAATGAAATTTTCCAACAGAAAATAGCTCCCAATCAAAAGTCAAATAGTTAATCAACTCTGTGTAAATCCAATTTAGCTTAAAAAACAAGCTAGGATGTGAAATACAGAAAACTCAAATAGTAGATTGTATTCATATAGAAAGCTAGAGATTTGACTTGCCACGACTGAGACAAACGATGCCACTCCCCCTGCGAAACATAGAGAGCCCAGTTTACTTACTGGCTACTTCCAGCGATGCATTGTGGCTCACAGCCTCTCCAAGGTAATTCCTTGCTACGCAGACATAGACTCCCTCATCAGGTCTACTTTTTCTTCCATGTACTATACGTAAGAAAAATAAAGATCCACTTGGCAGCAACATTCGGTGTGAGCGAGGCTCATCTTTGTCTGTCTCTACTCTCTCTCCCCCTTTGTACCATTCAATAGTGGGTGTGGGGCGGCCTTCAGCTTTGCAGTTCAAAGTTGCAGGTTCTCCTTTTGAGACAATCAGGTCTGAAGGGTGTTCAACAATGCGAGGTGGAAAATCTTCCTGACGAAGACGGGAGCCTACAGAAGAATTGACAAAATATCTTCATATATCACTTGAAAACAGATAATTACTTATTTTAAAAGCATCAGCTTAACCATTACTAATTAAACACTGTGTAACACTGGCCTACCCTTCCTACCCTATTTACTAACCATCTTTCTGGTGTCTGCCTTGACTACATTTTCCAGTTCCTGAATCCTTTTAAGTCTCCACTCAGAAAATTCTCTTGCCTGTGCAAATCCTGCCTGCTCCTCAAATCCCTTATCCATGAGTCCTTTCAGAACCCATTACGTTGTCTGTTTATATCATGCATGTGCCTATTTCTACAGAGGAATGTGTTACAGAAGTATTGATTGGCTTCCCGAGTATTACAAATAATGTCATGGCTCCTTGGAATCTCCTTTTAACAAACATCAGTCAACAATTTGACAAAACATACGTTATATACTAATGAACATTTATACTCAAATATATAATAAGACTGTCCTTTATGTAAGCTTTCATATGTTCCTAAATAATAAAAATAGATACACTTCTCCAGAGTTTTTATGAATAAATTAATTTATTGATAATAATTTATATTTTAATAGACTTCAAAGATGAAATGCTAAGTACCTGAGTTTAAATAATTAAATATACTACTAAATGGAAATGGATATCGAGTGAGGGGCTTCATTCTAGACCTTACATATTATGTAATAAATGAAGTCCTGTGTTTCTATGTCATTTAAATATTTTCTGTGTCTGTACCTTATTTTTTTCCAATGAGATTATAATCTCAAAAGCAGGAATGATGTTTCATAGTTTATAACATTCCTATTTTATTGCTGACTATATAGAGTAAATATGTAAATTTATCAAAGATTTCTCAAATTCAACAGCCAAAGGCCTTACTGAATAGAGTCCCAAGACTTGCCCTCATCTAGTGTTTCAAGGTCAATGAATAAGGAAAAGTAGAAATCAGTCTTCCTTTTCCATCTCCTAGTCCTTCCCAAATTCCTCCTGACAAGTTCTCAAATTAATCTGCTTAGCCTCATCTCTACAGCCAGCTACCATCACAAGTCCAACTCACACCCATTTCTACGAGGATGTAGGAAAGCCTCTGAAATTGTTTCACTTCAGTGTAGCCAGATGAAGGCTCTGAAATGCACATACAATGTGAGTTGTCCTCTACTTCTTTGGCTCTTAAAATAAACTTAATGCTCTTAACATGTATCTTTAACAAGACCTACAAAAGCTAGCTGGATTCATTCCCTGATCAGGCTCTGTAGACACTTACTGTTCCATGCCTTTCTCTGCTCTCTTCAGCCTGACTTCCGTTAGCTCCACAAATACCTTGCGCATCCTCCTGCCACATGGCTTATGCCTGCCACAGGGCCTGGGCTTGACATCATCTTATGATAGAACACACTTACTCTTATATCAAATCTCTGCTCTTGCTAATCTTTACAAGAAAGTTAAATGTTGGTTTTACCAACCTAAATTGCAGTACATAGCTACCCTTGGTAAGGATGATCAGACTTATAGTATATAAATCTATTTGTCTGATGCTGTTTGTCTGCTTTTCCCACCCTTCTGTAAGGTCTGTGGGTCTGGCTTTGCTCATGGTGTTTCCCTTATGGTTGGCAAAGTGCTATGTACATTTACAGTACTCGGTAAACATGTGTTGAATAAATGGCAAAAATGAATGAAGTGCTGACAAGAAAGACCTAACTAAGCAGAACGAGATGAGGTACAAGAATCATGCATACAGCCCTTTATGCTAAAAACTCTCAATAAACTAGGTATCCACTGAACGTATCTCAAAATAATAAAAACTATCTATGACAAATCCACAGCCAATATCATACTGAATGGGCAAAAATGGGAAGCCTAATTCCCTTTGAAAACTGGCACCAGACAAAGGTGCCCTCTCTCACCTTCCTATTCCACATAGTATTGGAAGTTCTAGTGAGAGCAATCAGGCAAGGAAAAGAAATAAAGGGTATTCAATTAGGAAAAGAGGAAGTCAAATTGTCTCTATTTGCAGATGACATCATTGTATATTTAGAAGACCCCATCATCTCAGCCCAAAATCTCCTTAAGATGAAAAGCAACTTCAGCAAATGCTCAGGATACAAAATCAATGTGCAAAAATTACGAGCATTCCTATATATCAATAACAAACAAACAGAGAGCCAAATCATGAGTGAACTCCCATTCACAATTGCTACAATGAGAATAAAATACCTAGGAACAACTAACAAAGGATGTGAAGAAACTCTTCAAGGTGAACTACCAACCACTAATCAAGGAAATAAGAGAGGACACAAACAGATGGGAAAACATTCCATGCTCGTGGTTAGGAAGAATCAATATTGTGAAAATGGCCATACTGCCCAAAGTAATTTATAGCTTCAATCCTATCTCCATCAGGCTAACATTGACCTTCTTCACAGAACTGGAAAAAACCATCTTAAACTTCATATAGAACCAAAAAAAAGTCCACATAGCCAAAAAAATCCTGAACAAAAAGAACAAAGCTAGAAGCATCACACTACCCGACTTCAAACTATACTACAAGCCTACAGTAATCAAAACCCCATGGTACTGGTACCAAGACACAGACATAGACCAATGGAACAGAACATACGCCTTGGAAGTAATGCCATACATCTACAGCCGTCTCATCTTTGACAGACCTGACAAAAATAAGCACAGGGAAAAGGCTTCCCAGTTTAATAAATGGCATTGGGAAAACTGGCTAACCACGTGCAGAAAGCTGAAACTGGTGCAAGGATATGAAGGATATGAAAGTGGGTGAAGGATATGAACAGACACTTTTCAAAGAAAGACATTTATGTGACCAACAAACATATGAAAAAATGCTCATCATCACTGGTCATTAGAGAAATGCAAATCAAAATCACATTGAGATACCATCTCACACCAGCTAGAATGGTGATCATTAAAAAATGTGGAGACAACAGATGCTGGAGAGGATGAGGAGAAATAGGAATGCTTTTACACTGTTGGTGGGAGTGTAAATTAGTTCAACCATTGTGGAAGACAGTGTGGGGATTCCTCAAGGACCTAGAAATAGAAATTCCATTTGACCCAGCAATCCCATTACTGGGTATATACACAAACGATTATAAATTGCTCTATTATAAAGACACATGCACGTGCATGTTCACTGCAGCCCTGTTTACAATAGCAAAGATTTGGAACCAACCCAAATGTCCATCAATGATAGACTTGATAAAGAAAATGTGCACATATACACCATGGAATACTATGTAGCCATAAAAAATGATGAGTTTGTGTCCTTCATAGGGACATGGATGAATCTGGAAATCATAATTCTCAGCAAACTGACACGAACAGAAAATCAAACACCATATGTTCTCACTCATAGGCGGGTATTGAACAATGAGAACACATGGACACAGGTAGGGGAGCATCACACACTGGGGTCTGTTGTGGAGGGCCAAGGGAGGGACAGCGGGGGGTTGAGGAGATCAAGGAGGGATAACGTGGGGAGAAATGCCAGATGTAGGTGACAGCTGTGGGAAGCTAGGGGAGGAACAGCGGGGGTGGGGAAGGTGGCAAGGGATAACATGGGGAGAAATACCAGATACAGGTGATGGGTGGATGAAGGCAGCAAATCACCTTGCCATGTATGTACCTAAGCAACAATCCTGCATGATCAGCACATGTACCCCAGAACCTAAAGTACAATTCAAAAAATAATAAATAAATAAACTTCAGAGGATTAAGTATTATAATATGTTCTTGGCCTTTACCTTGGCTGGAATTCTGAAAGTTGGATGCTAGAGGATTGACTGCTGAGGAGATATTTATTTAATTAAAGCAACTTTTATTTTAAAATCTGAAAGTCCATTTCAGATAGAAAATTGGGATATATAAGTTGTTATAAGAATACAAAGAAGGGGCCCCTAAGATTGCCTGAGCAAGTCAGAGAATAAACTCAAAGACATGATATTTGAGATGAGCCTTGAAGAATGAGTAAGAAAGAAAAGACAGCAGATGATTTCACCCAGAAGCACACCTACGGGAGTACATGGTACACTTGTGGAATCTCCAAGTTTCTTAGTATGGCCTGAGTAGACGGTGCATTTCAGAGATTGTGAAGTGTAATTCTGAAGAAATAGCTAAAAGAAATAATGCCATAGGCTTTGTACACTGAGCCAGAATTTTGGAACCCAGTAGAAGGCAGCCAGAAACCATTAAAAACTTTTAAGCAAGGAATGAGTATCATCAAGATTGGTTTTAAAGTGCCAGTATTGGCAGCATGAAACCAGACTTAACAGGATGAGCTAAGAAGGAATTAGTGGGGACCCATTTCAAGCAATAAGAGAAGCAGGGTCAAGCATGGTGACTCATGCCTGCAATCCTAGCATTTTGGGAGGTCAAGGCAGGAGGATAACTTGAGTTCAGGAGTTCAAGTCCTACCTAGGCAACACAGGAAAACTCTGTCTCTATAAAAAAATTAGCCAGGCATGGTGATGCACACCTGTGATTCCAGCAACTCAGAAGCTCAGGTGCAATGATTGATTAAGCCTGGGAAGTTGAGGCTGTAGTGAGCTGACTGCACTCCAGCCCAGTGACAGAGGGAAAAAAAATAAATCAAATGTCTCAAAAGTAAAGAAAGAAAGAAATCTGAGAGCCAGAACTTAGACATTAACAGAAGAGAAAACAGAAGGAAGAATCTCAAGATATAAATTCATAAAATAAACAGAATCTAGCCGCCGACAATATGGAGTAAAAGGAAATGCAAATGCACAGGATGGAGGAGAGGCCGAGGGTAGGGAGATACGAAGTTTCTGGTCTCTGTAATAAGTGAAGAGCAGTTTCACTGAAGGTAGGGAATAAGAGAGTGCAATTTGGTAAGAGGAAGAAGGGCAGAGGAGATAATTTTATTTAGTATGAGACATGAAGAATTTGGGATACTTCTAGAATACCCAAATGGTGATAAGCTGTCAATTGTATATCCCTAAGTTTAATCTCAAAGAAGAAATCTCAGCTAGCATGTCAATTAGAACAGAGCCACTGATGAAATCCATAGGAAAGATCAAAACCATCTGGCAAAGCCAGACCCAGTGGCACACGACTGTAGTCCCAGCTACTCAGGAGGCTGAGGTGGAAGGATCCTCCGAGCCCCTGAGTTCAAGGCTAAAGTGTGCTATGATCACACCTGTGAATAGCCAGTGCACTTTGGCCTGGCCAACATAGTGAGACAACATCTCTAATTTTTTTTTTAATTCTAGAGGATGTACAGAAAGTAACAACCAATTACAGAATCTGGATGTCACCCAGGCTCCACTAAAGTGCTGTGTTGCTGAAGATTCTCTCTGGCCCTAATTTGCAGTCCCCTATGGTGAAACCACAACCAGTATGGCTTTGGGAATGGAGAACTCAGGACCAAGTTTTTACCATGATGTTTGTGCAGAACAATTCAATAAAAGTCTCAGCAATAAAAATGTTTTCTGTATTATTAAAGGCTAAATTTCTCAAAAGGCTCTATGGAATACTCTTTCTTCAGCTTGTTACTAGGTATTACTTCAAGGAAGAGTTGCAGTCTCAGGGTGATCAGTCTGCTAATGCATATGATGATGTACAAGAAGAGGGGTACACTATGCAGCATTTCCCAACTTATCTGGCCACTGAACTCCTTTATAATTTTTATTTTTTTGCAGAATATCCCACAGAACTTTGCTTCCAAGAAACAGGTTTTAAGAGAAAATATATATTATCAAGCATATAATAATTTGAGAAGAATGAATAGGATCAGCAAAAAAAACCTGTTATTTGACTATTAAGCCAGTACATTTGGAGATTATAACAAAATACAGAAATCCCACATTTCTCATATTGTATACTTTAGGAAAAAGATATTCCAATTTCTCAGTGATATTTATGAGTGATTGGTTAACCTCAATAATAAAAACCATGAATGGTAATCATCATCTTTATTAAAAAAGCATAATAAATTATTATTTGTTATCAAGTCTAAGCAGAAAGAAAAGGAATGGAAAAGAAAATTACGATTCATTATCCACCATCTTCTTTATTACAACATCTTTATGAAGTGGGTGTTGTTACATCCGCGTCCATATGGGGGAACCGAGAGTCTCAGCTGTCATTCAGCTGGGAAGCGACCATGCTGGAATTCCATCCTAGTCAGATTCAAAGCCCTTGCTCTTTCCAACTACTCCATAAATACTGCTACGGTTAATTAGTTAAAATCCACAGAGAAACATGCCTTGTCCATGCTTGCTTCCAACACTGGAGGTGTTCACTTTCATTGCTTACTTTGAAAATGCAGATGACAAAAACATCAAGGAACAGTCAAACCTGATGTCACCTGTTGTGCTTTCCCCATGCAGAGAATACCTATCCATAAAAGATTTCATAGTTACTTCACTCAACAGAAACCCTGATGATGAATAAATGGAGATATTAAGCTTTCCATGTACTTTTTTATATTCTGAGAACCTCAATTCTGACACAACTGTTTGCAAAATTAAAATTCAATATCGTTGGTTTCCAACTTTTTTTTTCTGCCAATATACTTGAGGGAAAACCTATTATCACAGATATATATATATACATACATATATATATATATATACATATAACTCTGACTCACTTTCTTAAAGAAAACTTTAAAGGAGTTATACCAAGGTCAAATATGGAAGAGCATACATAAATCTCAGAAAAGTCCAGATGAAAGGCCCCAAATACCAGACACTAGTGATTGCAATCTTCCGCCCTAAAAGTGGTGTCCACCTTCACTCTGTCACAATATTTATAATATTATATATTTAAAAACAGCATATATATAATATTCTTGACTCATTATTCATAAATCCACAACCACAAATTCCAGATTCCTATAAGACATCTGATAACCATTGTTCTAGTCATGTTAATTTGTATGTATTTTATGCAAAAAGATACAAGATTTATATTCCAATTGGCAGAACCAATTTCCACGTTTCAACCACTCTGCATAGTAAACATAATAGTTACTAAAAAGAGGGAGTTAAAAAATCACACAGACTAATGACGTGAGGCTTTTAAAAAGGAAGTAGGATGATACTCTCGCTGATACTGCCAACTGTCCTCTGCAAGAATCCTGTTAGAATCTTGGGAAATCACTTCAGGCAAGACCAGTATCAGGGAAAGGGCAAGGCAGGATTCCTTCAACAACTGCCCGGTTGGAAGATAAAATATAAACATGAATGACTGAAATATCTAAATATTTATACAACCACAGCTGGAAAAAGGTATACACGTAAGTGCTAAGTATTTCAAGGAAATATATCAAAGTCACGTGAGATTTATGATGAGGAAACCGAACTCCTAGCTGGATGTAAACTGCTTCCCCTTCTGAGATGTCACTTTTACAGAAACACAGAAAGTAACGATTTAAGAGACTGCTCTTGTTACTATTCTGTGGAGGTAAGCATATACATATGTATTTTAAAAATTATATGTATATAATTTGATCCTTTATTCATATATATGATTTCATTCTTTTTTCTAGCATGACAGTAATATTTGTCTTACAGTTTTGTTTATTTGTCTTTCAGGTCTGTTTCTTAATGGAATGAGAAAAACAGTATTTATTTCATTAGTAGTTTTGTTTTGATGCAACTTTTCTCATACTCTACTGTATAAAATTAGAAAACTTAAAATGAGTAAACTATCTGTATGCATCAAATATCATATTAATGAACGTTGCAGCACAAAAATTCTTATAAAACTGCTAAAAGTACAAAAGGAACAATTCCATTGAGTAGCTGACAGATACACCATGAATATTAATAGGCAATTTGGTGACATCTGTCCAAGGTAGAGACAGACGTATACAATTGCCTCTAAGCAATTACATATATAATATACATAAATCTGTGTGTGTGTGTGTGTGTGTGTGTATACACCTATATTCTTAAAAGAGACTTGCTGCTTAGCACTTGTATTTAAGCTCCATTTACATTTTAAGGAGCAGAATTGCCTCCAATTATTAACATAAATCCTATCATGGGCAACAATCCTGTAATTTTCCTGTCCGAATTTCATCCTACAAGGAGATATTTGTTAAAAATAAGAAGGCAGCACCCATTAATTACTCACTGTGCAGAGCAGATTCAAATATCCTCTATTGAGTTATACACATTTTCAAATACACATGCTTACTATTGAAATAAGAAGTATAAAAACAGTCCACACTCTACAAAAAAAGCTAAGTACCTTCACCCAAAATTATATATAGTACAAGAATACGAGGAAAACGGAATATATTATAATAACTACATGATTACTATATCATGCCATTTTCCTCGGCTACTTTGTTTTATCCTAATGTCTCTTGATTGTTAACTTCTACCTAAGAACAGACTATTTAGAGAAAAACTTCTCCAAAGTTTAGAATAACCCTAATAATTAACTGGATGCCACTGATAGAATTTATCATCTAAAATGATTACGAAAATAGAGCAAAATGAAATTCTAGGAGTGAATGCCTGGTGTTTCTGTAATATTCTATTCCTAGAGAATCTAATATTGTATGGCAATGTCTCCAGAGATATAAAAGAGACTGGCAGTAGCATAATTTTTTTTTTTTTTTTTAGAATAAAAAGAATGAAAGAGAGAAAGAAAGAGGAAGAGATTTTAGAAAAAGAGAGAAAAGGAGAAAGAAAGAAACAGCAAAAGAAAGAAAAAAAAGAATGAAAGAGAGAAAGATAGAGGAAGAGATTTTAGAAAAAGACAGAAAAAGAGAGAAAGAAACAGCAAAAGAAAGAAAAAAAAAGAAAGAGAGAAAGAGGGAGAAAGAATGGGATTCTTGTTTTATTGCCCAGGCTAGAATACAGTCTAAAAATGGGTATTAAAAACCTCTTTTATGCCAATAATTGCGCTTAACAATGGAGACAGGAAGGAATAGGGGATGAAAATAACAAATAAGCAGCCAACCAATATTTTATTTAAACCTGTGAAATGCTATGCAATTGCTGGGGAGTGATTTACTTCCAATTATGTG